>JAQGBF010000235.1:0-10435 GCA_034698245.1 Schendyla nemorensis | reverse complement strand
TAATTCTATTTTACGTCTTAGATTTTAATAGTTGGTTGTTGGTTCTAGATTTTTAATGTTGTTGGTTTTAGATTTTTTTATTCTATGTTTAGTGTTGTTGGTTATAGTTGTACTTTGAAAAAGTCTCTGTACATGCAACGACAGATACCTACTTGCCTTTAATTTTTTTTTGCTAATTCTTTGTGAATTGGTTTTATTACCATACTTACCATAATTTTAATAAAAGCCAAAGCCATTTTTCTAATATCGCATGCTGTGTCTACCAATTTCTATGTCTGGTTTCCTATTTTTACTCGCAGTACATACTAACACCAAGTTGCATCTTAAGTTGCTGCACTTTCGGATTTCAATCGCGAGCCTTTCCTTTTGCTCTCTGCAAGCAACGTATTTTTTTTGCCAGGAAGATAATCTTGTACAATTACGTAAATCTGTTATCTTATTTCACAGAGGAAGTATCACCCCGTAAATAATATATAATAATATATTTAATATGTGCTGTACACGAATATTAACTCAGCTTTCGTGTATAATTACTTTTTTTTCATGCTTTGCTAAGCGTAAAACAATGTTTTTGGTAAATTTTTGTAAATTATGAATCTGTAACTTACCACACTACAAATGCTGTGCCTTTATCATATGGCTTAGCCGTACGGTTAAGTGTACTCCGTCCAAAAATCATGAGCCTTTCCTATTGCATCCTCTAACATATTCTTTGTCCAGTTACACAAATTGCACAGGCGAATACTGTTATATTATACACCACCTTTTCCCTTTACCTATTGGTGTTATACTAAAGATGCATGGTGCATTTTGAATTGCTACAAACCATACTTAATGTAACGTGACCTAGACGTCGCTACTGTACAAAAAACGTAGCGAAAACGTTGCTACTTTGTGCATATAATACTGGAAGACGTGGAAGCTACTTCGTCCACAATAGTAACTAGAATTTAACAAAATGCATTCTGCAGCATCCCCCTTACAAAAACCCAAACGAGGTCGCGTTGGTGCTCTTGATGGGTCTGATTACATTCGGATACTTGGCAAGTACGCGCACCAGGTAGTTGTTGATGGCATGTTATTACCTCACTCTCAAGCTGTTTGGTCCGATATTGTTATGAAGGATCCGGAATTGAACGGAAAGGTTTCACTGCGTAACGTATTCTTACTATGTCACCGGAATCGGCATGGACTGCATAGTGTTTTGGGAATAAGGCCGCCTTCATCTACAACTCCCACTTGCAGCGACTCCGATGATGAAGCATCCCAAAATGCTTCACTTAGCGATTTTGTAGATACTCATGAGGATGACGATGAGGTTGTGTGGGATCGTGACGAAACGGGAAAATTTAGTATAGACAGTGATAGTCATAGTGAACCCGACGATCCTAACGACTCGGATTATGTACCAGCTCCCCCGCCACGATTTGTTTTGCAGAAGAATCCTCCGAATCTTATTCACCGTTTCGATTTCGATTTCAGCCCAGCTGTCTGGGATAAGATTAAGCCCATCTGGGTAACTTACAGACGAAAGAATCCCACAGCGAATAATCGGTATAAAAAAAGGAAGGTTATGCGACCCTATTGTTGGGCAGGGGAATGCTGCGGCGAACTGTGTGATGCGTTCCCCACACCTTGTTCGTGGGTTTTCCTTAAACACGACGTGCGCTCGTCCGGTGATTGTTATGTGGCGATGTTTGCATCCTGCAGGCAGTGCGGTGTGCAGTTCATTGCGTGGACTGAGGAAGAACCAGAAAAGAAGCAATCCGCCCACTTCCATGGGGTTGTTTTTGGAGAGAAAACACCTCTCATCGAGGACCATGCATTCCAAGAATCGGGTACGAGGCGGTAGCTCATGGGCATAAAACGGAAGGAGTTTGGTGCTGAATTGGCTGAAAGTAGACGTAGTGTCCGTGTTTACCGTTCAAAGTTGTACAATTTTCTTATGCAAGCCAGAGATGAAGAACAGCATGGCGAACGGTGCGATATTTATAACGAATCATCTTTGCGTTCAGCACTGCAAGAACACAAACGTAAGCAGATGCTCAGGAAGTCGCTTATGGAATCGCTAGATGTTATGCAGGGTTTGCCCATGATGAGGAATGTGATCCGAGAGATTGGGAATTCCCCCTTTGTTGTTCATTACTGGACGCCAGCTCAAATTGCAATCGCTAACAAAGCTTTCACAGAACTAGATGATGCTACTCTTGCAATTGATGCAACAGGTTCACTTGTCCATAATGTCCCGCACAGCATCGGCAGTCGCCACATCTTTCTGTATCAGGGCGTGCTTCGCAGCGTTGGACACCATTCCTCTACGCCTGTGGTTCAGATGCTTTCTGAGAGTCACGATGGACACAGGATTAGCATATGGCTAGAGCATTGGTTGAAAACCCTTAAAAATGTGAATCCAAAGATAATTGTTTGTGATGCATCGAAGGCTTTATTGAATGGCACTTCAAAAGCGTTTTTCCGTTTTTCTAATATCACGGATTACACTGAAGCTTGCTTCAACGCATTACAGGGAAACGGAAATTTTACACTGAAAGTTTTTGTTCGGATTGACATTGCCCACCAGGTTAAAACGATTACACGCTGGGACTGTTTCAAAGGAAACAAACCTATTCGCGAATTCTATATTAGATGTTTCGCAAATTTGCTAGTGTGTGATTCGTTTCCACGCATTACGGAAGTTCTGACAGACCTCGTCACGTTATGTACATGTCCATTAATAGGGCGTCGTATTGTAGATAATCAACTAATTGATTCTCCTGCGTTGAAAGCCATGCAAAGAATTGCTGCATTCTCATGTCCAGATGCGCCTTTATTTTTAGGAGATTTGCTAACATCCGTTGCCGATGCCGTTGATCAACAGCCTCATTCGAGCGTCGCAGGTTTAGACGAGGAGGATAATAATGTTTGTGACGATGATGAAGAATGTGAATTGTTATATAACTATTTAAACAGAGCCAGATCTCGGCGACGCGGTATGAATGGACGGCGTAACAGAGCTTCGCGTAGGACAACCAATCCCAGAACAAGACCAGAGCAAGTGTGGGCTGACGGTGTTATTAATGCAGGTACTGAGGCCGGCGTGTCAAATATGTCATTGACAGACCAGAATTCATATTATTTGCCCAGTTTGGTGGAACATATCAGAGACTTTTGTGAACTAGTACCTCTAGCTACTGCTGTTATGAGGGAACAGTTTGGATTTGGCGATGATCGCGCCAGCAGTGCAATGGTCGAAAGCTATTTTAGAACAGTAAAAAACTCTGTGCAAATCGAGAAAACAAGAGCTGATGTTTTCATCGAAAATCATCACCAGGACATCAATGCCCAAGTTAGTGTACTGACTACCTTTGACAATTCATTTAGAGCAACTGAAGATGCTGCACAGCACAATCTCTGGCAACGGGAAGAACGAGAACAGCGCATGAACGATCACGTAAACATAGCTGGAAATAACAGAAACACACGAAGCTCATCGAGACGTTCACAAAATGCTCCTGAACAAGAGATTCCCAATAGCCAATTCGAGAATGGGTCGGGCAGCCACACGGAGGAGCATGTCCAAGGACCTTCCAGAACAACGAATCGTCATTGCAGTGCTTGCAAGTTGGGGCTTAAATGTAGAATGTTCTGTTGCATTTGCAAACTTGGGGTGCACTATCCATGCAGTGCATCGTTCAAGGAACGTGGAAATAACGCACGCATTTGCTTCCTTTGTGAAGCAACAGGAGATGCTCAAAACGCTGAACATCGCGACGACGAGTTTAGCCAATGCAACGAGACTTACATGGGCAGCGCAGGTTCCGAAGACAATGTCGAAGACAATGCCGACGAAGACAATGCCGAAGACCATGTTCATCACCAAGAGGATACCTCACGTACCTCTGGTGTATCCGCACCCCAACAACCGTCAAATCCAAGTGCGCCAACATGTAGCAGTTGTAGCAGTTGCAATTACGCCATTCCGTACTCATTGTCGTGTCACATTTGCAACACAGGGGTGCACTACCCATGCAGTGTCTCTTACAAGGGGGAGGGGAACAGACGCCTTTGCCTTCGTTGCAGGGATGTAGGAAGTTCAGTTGCGCCATCAGTCCACGATGATAACACAGAACCTGCTGCAACACAAGAGTCTGAGCCAGAGGATGAAGAGCCTGTTGAAGAACCTGTTGAGGATTGGAGAGGGAAAAACAACCCAACAACACCCCGAGGACAAAAGGGAAGGAAACGTTCTGCTCCAAATGACAAAACCCCCAGCCAAAGTAAATACCTGAAACCTTGTAGCGATGGCATATTGCTCAGTTCCGACAAAGGGCAGCGTGGGTTATCCAAGTTGCCAATATTACCGCACGGGAGTGTGAAAGGAGAGGTGAAGGTCAGTGGTGTTACTTATGTGTTGAGCAGCACCTGTGCATTTGATTCCATCTGTCAATCTGTGATGGCCGCCATAATGGATAGTACACGATTCAGAGATAACATCAGAGCTTCAGCATGTGACTCTTTTATCCTATTCTGCAAAGTTACAGCAATTGCTGGTATCAAGGCTGAAACGTATCGGCAACGTGCAAGGTTCCTGTGTGAACTTGCACCTAAAGCGTTAACTAATTTGAGGGGGAACGTCGTTCAGTTTAAAGAAATGATGACTGTTGAATTCTGCATTCGTCTTTTGTTAAGAAGTACCGCGGGTTACGTCGATTACCGTACGTGCAATAACTCGTTGTGCCCCGCTCGAGAAGTGAAGTTGCAGGAACCAATCGTTTTTGCGGATATGACCATTCTTAATGATAGTGGGATAGGTGCTTTGCAAGAAGCTGTGCTTCAAGCGATGATTATGACAGAATCTCCATGCCTTAAGGCAATAACCAGTGGTTCGCAGTTGAGCATGCATGAATTTACAGCGGACAGTTCGTTATCACAAAACCCACTGTGCAGTGGTAAGCGTAGCAAGTCAAATGTGCACGTTGGAGAGTTGTTGTTTATTTCTTTTACGACATCGCAGCCTACGCAGTCTGGCGCAAGACTCAACCAGCCCATGCGCTTTACACTGGAGGAGATACCAACTAAGATTACCATTTGCAATCAAATATTGTATTTAAGATCTGTACTAAATTATTGCGTAGTGGATGGCTTTCAGGAGGGACACTACGTTTCCATTTGCCTCCGAACCGACGGTACATGGCAGGAATTCGATGGTTACGAGACAGCAATAAGAATAAGGGCACGAAGATATTTATTGCAACAGCCGCATGCACTTTTGTACACTGTATAAAATTGTAAAAAAATTTTGTTATGTTTTAGTTATAATAACGTCTGCTTTTATTTGTTTATTTTATTTGTATTATCTTACAACAATAAAAAAATGTACGTAAAAAATGTGTTATTTTAGAACGTCATCTTCGCATAATTGTAGCGTCACATAGTAATCTTCCCAGATCCCAGAATTATTCACATATAAAGTGGTGAAGATGTAGCATTTATAGATACTTCACCTTCAGTTTAGTTGTGAGGATGTGTAGCGTGTTGATATGCATAAAAAGAAAAGTTTTTTCCTAAATATTGCGTGTTTACATAAACTTTATTATTTTGCAAAAAAAATACCATTATATTGCATTACTTCTGCGACCAATCAAAGTCTTTGTCCTTAATTACTGATTTTCTCCTCTGAGATTTTCTTGGTTTTTTTTCAGTAATTATGGTTTTTCTTTTGGCTTTGCAAGTTGCCTTAGTGGTTGGTTTTGGTCGTCTTTGTTTATTCCTCGCATCAAGTAGGTCCCAACTTGGAAGTGGTAGCTGATGCGGTTGGTTTTGCTGCATGTCCTCGCATGGTTGGCTTGACTGCATGTCCTCCCATGGTTGGCTTGACTGCATGTCCTCCCATGGTTGGCTTGACTGCATGTCCTCGCATGGTTGGTTTTGCAGCAGTAACTGCCGCGGTTGGATAGGCTCTTTTTCCATGTTGTTCCAAGTTTTGCTCTGCTTTCCCACCTCGGTTCCTTGTCTGCGGAGTTCCTTTTGCCGCTCACCTTGGGCGGCCCTTTCTTCTAGACGGTCCTTTTCTACACTGAGAATGTGTGCATGCAGGTACCGCCGATACATGCGGACGTGTGTGGACCGCATTACAAATGGATTGACATATTTTAAAATGGACTCCATTATCTAATAAATGAACGAAAATTACATAGATACATAGTTTACATACCGGTAGTTGCTTTATGAATAATGTGACTGTGTGTGCGTACCATGAGAGCAAATATACCACAACTGGTAGCGTCTTTCTGCTGGCTGCAATCTACTGCAATAACTTTATACCCAGAATCTTTGTAATCGGGCTCGTAATTAGCTCTTTGTTCAACAGTCTTCCTGCAAAAACAAAGTAATGGAAACTTATTTTATGACTTACTTATTGTATATTACAGCACGTACCACCAATGTTTTGCATATGTCTCTGCGGATCGTTGTGAAGGATGGGCCAGAGAATCGAAGTACAATATTTCTTTATTTTCGTTGTCTACTACAAGCAGTGTCCAATGACCACTTAAACGCGGTCCACTGTGTACTGGTACAAATATGTACCTGAACTTGGAAAATAGTTCCTACAAAAGTAAGGCTGTAATTAGTGAATGATAATTCATATTGATAGGAATATGGTCGCTACCTCTGTCTTAGTTGCACAATGATAAGTTTTAGTTTTCCAAGTGACAGAAAGCTGATCACCAATAGCCAAAGCTGTGCCTTCAACTTCTTTATTAGCAGCATTGGCTAACATCCAAGCGCAGGCATCCATAACCTGAAATACACCGAAAGAAATATTAAATTTGTCAAGAGGTTTTTCCACAAGATGTTGATTTTTGGGAAATTAAAAATCCGCAGACAAAAGTGGAAATGGTACTCACATAACCATCCAGCTCTTCACCATCTTCCAAAGTACGGAAGTCTTTCGGGTCAACAAGTCTGTTTCCCACAGTAAGTGTACCAGACACACGGGTGAAATCATATGGCAACTCGTTTACGTTTTGCTTCAGGTGACTAGGCGTAATGTACAGTGTTTGAACAAGTGCTTCAGGAGGAGATTTGGTTGTGAAACTGTATACTGCTAGGGCTGATGCAAGTGTTGATAACTGGGGCAGTGTACTTTTCACAACACCTGTACCACGCAGAGTATCCTCCATTGTCTCCTCCAAATATTCAATCCCTGTGTTGACTAAACCGCCATCTGCATAAGTCATCTCAGCTATTAGTGTTGCAACTGGCAGGTTTTGGTCGAAGGGTGACAAGTACCGTGGATCTAGACGTGAATAATAATTGGGTGTTACATTACACAGGTCTGCATGGTTTTTAGCCAAGTCTATGATTATCTCTCGCAAAGATTCCATATTGTTCTCTAAGAAACCAACGAATGATCGAACCCGTGCAACCACATCAGTTTCTTCAAATACGTTCTTCTGAATGTGGTTTTTTAGAGATAGCTTTGCTCTGGCAGGCAGTTTCTTGGGAATAACTATGGCAGGTTCAACATTGACAGTCTCAGCATGACATGCAGTTTTAGTAGTTACAGTGGTAGTAGTAAGAGCACTGCTATCCACAGTTGCAGCAATGGCATGACAGTCAGCAACCCGATCAGTGGACGTCACATATTCTAGAGTATGTCCTGAAAGAACACATGTGGTTAGATGTGAAGGCTGCATTATTAGTTTCAGATATTAGTTTCAGACCTGTCTTACTAGCAGAGGGATTTATGCGTTCTTGTAAATTCGTAGAAGGTGCTAACTTCGGATCTTAATATAAATAAAAGGGAAATAAGAGCTGCAGGACATTCAATGTGTAACTAACCAGTTTACTTTTACTTTTGTCATGTGCATCCAGAGATTTAAATCTCGACGATGTTGCGGAAGCAGACGTCGTTGGATCTAATTGTAACTTCGAATCAATGTCTGTAAGGAACAAAAAGTCATTTCATTATGTGCTTGTTTATTTCAATGTACGGTATGTAACATCACTTACCACTATCATTTTCAGTTTCTATCATAACGTTTGGTGCTGTTAGGTCGAGAAGATCGGTAGCCTTTGCAAGGAGGTCATAATCTTCACTTACATCTGAATCATTTTGCAATAATAAATCATTTCCAAAATTATTAATTAAAGCATACAAACCTAAACCTGCAGTTTCCGTGTAATTTCCCTTTGTTGGGGAAAACATGTCTATTGGTGGAAATTTCGCATCTGCATGGAAAAGCTCATTACACAATGTTATTGTCAATTATTATGCAAGTTAAGTGCAGTTGATTACCAATTGCACGAGGCATTTCTTCGTCGATGAAAGTCTCAGGATGAGGAATTGTTGCGACCACATTAAACGCATTCACGAAATGTTTGAGCTCCATTTTGTTTAAATGCGCAACCAAAGCTTGCATTAACCGACGACGACTTTCTTCTGGTACATCGCCGGTTATTGGTATTAGCTTTCCATTGCTACTGCTTGGTTGTATGTGGCAATTTCGTTTAGCCACAGGACGGGATTTGGGGGTGGAGGTAATAAAACTCCTTTTTTGACGTTTTTTTTTATGTAGTGGTTTCTCACTGTGGTCATGGTTATGGGTTAAAAGAACATCATCAACCTTCATCACTTGCTTGAATCGGTCGGAATTACAGCGTATGAACCACTTACACCCATGACTACGCCTACCAAGTGAATGTAAATAGCAATTAAAAACGAAAACAGTGTGACGTACTTACTTGTTACTTACCGTAATGAACATGCCCACAAGACATTCTTAAAACGCAATCGTGGATCATACTTCGTGGGTGACCTGAGCCGATTGTTATTGGTGTTGTCAATCAACTCGGTAGATACACGCCACATCCTGGTATTCGTCTCTGCAGCCTTCTGCCTTGCCCATTCGTAGGCATCTTCGTATAGAGTGAATTCTCTCCCTTCTTCGCTCTTTTCAAGAGCCTGCGCTTCGGTTGGTTTTGTCGCCTTAGTTGGGGGTATTTCAAATTCATCGAGACTATTATAAAGGGAATTAAAAATAACAGTGAAATATGAATAAAAACAAAATCAATCAATCTGAACTATGCCCGTTATGTCCCTACCTGTTATCCATTGCGAAAGTACTTATCTCAGGGTAAAAAAGAACCACAATTTTTCAATGTAACAAATGTTTACAAGAGGTAGCTTAACCGAAAGCTACAAATAATCTTAACGTGTTGGCAGTGATTCTGAATGTAGCTGACCGGAAAGTTTTTAAAAATGGATCGGGGTAGCTTACCGAAACGCTACAAAATATTGTCACGCTCACGTGTTGAGTTATTGGTTATTCAATAGAAAATGTGACGACGCAGCTTATCCAAATGTACTACACGAATACGTCGGTGTAATATGTGTATGTGGAATGGAAGTGGTTCAACTGCAGGCGCCAGTCCTTGCAGTAGTGGCAATATTAGGAACTTTGTCATTTCTAAACAACTTCACGCTATGTCCACCTACATGACGTGGCGCCTTTTCTAGAAAGGACACGTTGCGGGCAGGCATAATTTCACTTCATCGTCTTCTTCACTTCACTGTAAAAGCGAAATACAAACGTTGGCGTTAAGGTATATATAAGGTATACATAATGAATACATAATGACGACGTTAAATAACGGGAGCTGTACGGGGAACTTTCAATACTGATACTTCTTGATTTAATTTTTAATGTTGTTATTTGTGATTTTTGTGTAGCATTACAAACGTAAGTGTCAGGTGCGATGGAAACCAACAAGACCACGACGAAACAAGACAAGGCTACGCAAACACATGTTCGACGACCATACCATAGCTATCAACGCAGAATTAATTTGAGTGTCATTCATTGCCTACGAAAAAAAGCGAAAGCTAAGGATGTTTTGATTAATAAGTATGAGGTAATCGTGTTTGTTTGTGCAACAAGTAATTAGGAGGATATGTTTTTGTGCAAAATGTATTAATCACAATTTCTAATTTTTTTTTCGGCCTTTTTTTTACGTGAAACACTGCAGGAAATGTTTTCCAAACTGAGGGAAACTAACTTGAAAGGTACTTACGTGTTACGTGTTTGTGCGGTAATTACTTGCTGAAAAGACAAACTGATACCAGGTTTTTTTTTTCAGAAAAAATTGAAAAAATCAACATGAAAAGCGATTACGTGGATGAATCTTTACATGAAGAGGATGACGTTACAGTAAGATAAGAAACGTGTTTTGCACTAAGTTAAGTTCAGTCCTTAACGAAAAGGTTATTTACAGAGATTTAATGAAGCTGCAGGTACATCAGCAGCTGTCATATCTCTGTGGAATCACTTAAACGCATGTAAAGAACTGCAGGAAACTGTGCGAATACATTGAACACATTGGAAGAATAATCGTTCTTGGTGAGCAAGCAGATGACGAGGACGACGACCTCCAC
>JAQGBF010000234.1:0-10438 GCA_034698245.1 Schendyla nemorensis | reverse complement strand
ACTAATGACTGCCTGTGGCATTCAGAAGAACCCGGAGAGAGGAACTGGGGTGACATTTCCAGATGACAAGGGGAGAGAGAAGTTTTAAGGAGGAGCCCGCCAACCATTATGGATTTCGAAGAAAAAATCTTTTTTTAGTGCTGCCTCTATATACGCCGCAAGTCGATATGTTGGGATGTGTAACCGCTTGCCGTCTCTGGCTTCGCCGCCGTAATCACTCGAGCAACTTGGTACAGAGAGCGTAAATAAAAAAGGGAAATTGTTGTAGCGTAGTGGAGGGAATCGATAAGTGCTTAAAGTGAGGTGTCACTTTTTGATCGACGTTTGTTTTTTGAGAGTATAAAGTTTCGAATTTATTTCTCGTGGATGTAATCAAAAATTCCCAACGATGGAAGGTCATTAATATGATTATAATTCATTGAGATATTATTCTGCGCAGAAAAGAAAAAATTGTGTAGAATAATTGCCATTTCATTTTATCATATGAGCAGAAGTTCTTTATTATTAATTTCTTTCTTCTTTTCTTTACTTCTGAGAAGAGCAATGAGAATAATATTGCTTTTGCATAATAAAATAATGTGTACTCGCTACTTGCAATTTCAATATAAGTAAAGTGTGGATTTATTGCTCATATGCATAGATATTCGAACATTAATATTTTTATGCAGGGCCTAGCCTTTTTAGGAATGGCTTGATTGGCATTTATTATAGCTTAAAAAAATAGCGTTTCCATGATATTTCAGGCTCTTGGAATTGACCAAAATTTACGAGCAAGCGAAATATTTAATTGAGCGAAACACTGGACAGTAACACTGATCAAAGAATGGCTGATCTGTTTTTCTTGGCTGTGGTATCTCGAATCCAATCATAATGGCAGAGGTCTTGGAGGCTTGACTGCTCAGTGTCATAAAATGGAGAAGGGGAACAAGAGGGAGATCAGAATAGTGGTCGTCTTCTTGTCTCCGAAACCACATTTTATGCGTAAAAAACGAACACAACCACAGAAAACCAACCTACTAAGATGACCATTCAGCAATAAAAAGGGCTTAACACAGTAACCGAAGATTTCCCATTGGCAAATAAAAGAGTCCGAAATTTTCTCAATATTGGAAACATAAATTGTTCTAACGAGTTTGTATAGGTTGTTAAGTTAAAGTTATTCTATCTGGGGGGAATTAAGCCACCTATACAGAAACGGACCCTATAAAGTTTGTAAAGAACCGTTTAATATTTTAATTACGAATAAAATAGCATGACATATGTATTGCAAAAATATTATTCTATAGCATCTAATATAAATTTCTATTGTTCTTTCCATTGAAGCTACGTTAAACGCTGTCAGTTTGAAGAAAATTCTCAGATTTATTAGTTTATGAAAGAAATTTCGATTAATTTCACGCGCTTGCACACCGAGTTATGTTCTCAATTTTAACCTCTGGCGACTGGCGGTTTGCAAACTTCCAATTAAAAAATCCTTTCTTTCTCATCTAAACTTCGTTTTTGATCTCGGCCCCTTTAGGCGAAGAAATCAGATCGATACCGTAAGCAGCAGCTGGTCCTATTAATAAGAAAATGCGTATGCAAAATAAAAAATACGGTCCAATATACTCCTTTTTAAAGACACATTAGCCATTTACCTACAAAAAAATGCGGATAGCAGCTGCCGATACTTTTTAATAGGCACCTGAACGTCCTAATATATTGTAAACCGATATTATTGTAATTTCCAATGAACTCTCCGCCATCTGCTTCTGCTCCTGTAGCTAAAGAGCAAAGAAGTATAAAGCGGCCGCTTTCTTTTCTCGAGCGCGCTTTGCAAGACCTGTCGACACATTTTGTCTTAAATGAGTTCACCAGCTGCGAACTTGGGAAGATTCTCTTCTCCTTTCCTGAATTAAACTAATTATTAAACTGTTAGAAAAATTCGCTTGACATCTTTTACCGCACGAAAAGCTGCGTGCAATGCAGATGAATTTTGCCCTTCTTCGCTCCTAATGAAATCTCCCGGCTTCGACTTTTCCGTCGTCGTTTGCGCAAACTGCTGCGGCTTTCCTAAGCCAGCAAAACTAACGACACTCAACCTTTCCGCTATCGTGATAAGGGCTTGATGAAGATCTACGCTAATGCCCGAGTAGTTTGACTTAAGCCTAACTTAACGCTCCATTTAAAACAAACAAGATGGCATTTTCTCGGGACGTCGGACTTAATTTTGACCGCAAGAGGTCAAACTAAATGAATTAATTGCAAAGTTTCCTCAAGTTGAAAGGATTGCTTAAGATAACGGTCTATGGGCAATGCAATTAACCATTGGAAATTTGCATCTTGTTTTGAAATCTCTTATCAAAAGCAAGGCTGAAAAACGAAAGTATGAAATTCCGCAACTGCGAAATTCCTTTTAATAAACATTTAATACCTTTATTTCTGTTTGTGAAATATTAATTTATCCGATGATGACTTACTAATTATTAATTGAGTGGCAGTACAAAAATTAAATTCTTAACATTAATTTCAATAATTTGTGTTGTGTGTCAATTACGAGCATTAAATAAGCTTGTAAAACGTATACACTATGTGAGATGCTTACTCTTTCGAAAGATATTTTGCCAGTATTATCCATATACTTAACTAAGATACTTAAAGTACTTAAAAGTGTTCTTCAAACTTTGCACACAACTTTGATCAAAAGATTAAAAAATACCTAATCACCTTTTTTTGCACTCGGCTGCAATCAGCTCATTAATGCGCAAATCCCAAAGCAAATTCCTCTATTATCGAAATCACTCTCTCCACACCAGAAATAATCTAATCCACGTGAAGAATCCTCTCAAAATTCTAATGACAGTCCATTAATTTTCTCCGCGCCGAACCGAGCGAGCATGAAAGAACGTAATTCCGGAAGAAGATTTATTCTCTTAGAAAACTCCTTCATCAATCAGTGATTAAATAAAAAAGAATTGGGAGCCAACCGCTATCAATGCCAACTTAAAAAGAAAAAGAAAAGGCCCGGGAAAAAAATTGCCTGTTCCTCTATCCGAGCTAAACAGTAGATTGGTGTGATCGCCTCTCCGGGGACGAATTTTTCACGGTGTTGAAAAAGAAAAGAAAAAGAGGGGGAAAAAGAAGCCAAGCAAAAGGACTGTAGCCAAGGCAGGTGATAGAAGTGACCACAAAGAGCTCTCAGAGTGAAGTCTAAATAGAGTGAGAATCAAGATACCACATTGGTAGATAAGCTACTCAACAGCCCTGGCACCATGCTTGGCAGGAAAGCCCTCTTTGGAGCAGCACGAGAAGTAAAAAAAGAAGCTTGTGAATGTTGTATGCCCTTCGCCTTGCATTGAGGAAGTGATAAAGAGAGTGAGGCAAAGAATCTGATAAGATGTAATGGGATTTCAAGAAGGGAAGGGAAAAGGAGGAGGAACTGCGCACATATAAGCCCACACCACCCATCACCATCTGCAGACACATTTTTGGTTGGAAGCAGCCCATTGTAGATGACGATACTGGCGGGCTGTTTGGCACAGGTGTTGGGTTGAAGAGGATCAAGTACCTGGGATTCCAATCACGTTTGACGGGACGCGGCGCTCGGCATTCGAGCTGCTTACAATGAGCTTCATTTTTTCCTCCCTCTCTCTTCCCTTTCTTTTTTTCTCTCTCCATGAAATCACGCACTCCGAAGAATTCCCAGGGTTGTAGAGCATCATTTCACATACCCACAATCTTTTTTTCCACTCCCGCACATTCTGCATCGAGGCATTCATTTAGCGGAAGCGCTCTGCTCCATGTAAATGCAAACAGATTTTGCAGTTATAACGGGCTACAAGGGATTTACGCAATTAAATTCTATGCATCTCCGCTAACTTCCTAATTAAATATAATGTGCAATTTCAATAATAAGCATTGTACAATTACAATGCTTTAGTGTGTATGTTGCCCAAAGAGGCGGCCCTTTAAGGCTGGCTTTGGTTCACAGTAGGGCATAACGTTAAGTATTGTTAAAATGAAATGTTAAAATGAACAGTCGTTAACATCTTAAGATATATCCAGCTGATGTTTTAATTCCATTATTTATTTCTTTTTCATTAAGATGTACCGGAAGCTCTAAACAAAATTGAAGATTGTTTAGCTTAAAGATTGAACAATGCTGAATATTGTTAAAAGCCTACGTTATGTTCTAGTGAAAACATAACCTTATGCTAGGTTCACACTAGGATGTTATTTAGGCTTTAAACATAATGTTCCAACATATTTAGCTTTAATGATTGAACAATATGGAAAATTGTCATTAGCTTAAGTTACGTTCCAGTTCAAACCAAGCCTTACTGCTCAACTCAAAACGGCTTGAATTGAGCAATAAGAAATACACATAAGAAATTTAATATTAACATGATGTATCTTAAGAATTAAGCAACGCTCAGCTTTGTTTAATTTCTAAGCAATAGTTTATTTTAAGAATAGTAAACGTCATGTGCTGGTGTGAACCTAGCCTATTACGCCTTCAATACAAGAGATTTAAGTTAAATATCCGTATGTGTATGTATGTATGCACGCAAGTTTAAAAATTTTACTATTGCATAAATCTCCTTAGGGTACCACCTTTATTGGTGCTCAAGAACCAAACGTTGACGTTGCAATATTATTCTGCTCTTCTGCAAACACCTTACCGCTCCGGACCAAATCAGAGCACTCCTAAAACTTTATTCAAGCAGTTAAACTTCTCCCCCACAGAGGTTTATTACTCTCTAAAACCGAACTTAACCATATTCCATGAATATTAAAAATACCGCCGCAAGCCACATGATCACCGAGCACAATACCCAACCTTTTCTGTTATTACAGCTTTAATAATAACTAAAAATGTTCAGTCCCCCTCCAATTCTAAAAAAAAAACAATACCATCATTTCGGGAAGAGAAATTACATTTAAAATTTAAATTAAAAATAACCTCCGCTTCCCCGGAGGCTGCACTCTCTTCTAAAAACACGTTTGCCTACCCCGACCGCTCGACCATCGAAGGTAAATAATAACGCTACCGGGAACAAGAATTGCATTTTTGTTTGTCTATCATTTGCAAATACGATGCCGCTTCTTCTTTTCCAATTTGATTTGTACTTTGCGATTGACTAGGAGCCCTTTAGAAAAGAGAACAGGTATACGAGGGGGGAGAATGCAGGAAGAGAAGCCACGTGACAAATCTGTAGGAACGCTACTTTGTTGGCTTGACAGTTTTCATTAGACCAAAAATGTTGCTTCCCAATAATACTGCGCCAAATCAAGTGCAACGTTTTGGCTCGCGACCAAAACTCCTTTTGCGCCGAGCAACTTTCGGTCTAAGTCCTCGCGGTTTTGATTGGCCCGGATATATCGATTTCTGCGGGGCGGAAACGGGGGAGAATGCGAGGGACTAACAAGCGGCACGGCCGTGATTAAACTGTATTGATAATCGCACTTCTGTCGAGTGGGTCCTTCGGCGTCGAGTGGGAAGTCCACTTGAGCGGTCGCCATGCCGCCGCTGGCTGGCGGCGTGTCAGGACTCCGCTTGCACCTTGCGAGACCTTCGGTGATTCCGCTCGGCCGGATCCTCTCTTTCCTTATTAATTTCATAAGGTCCGCTTCATTTATTCTTCTCGGACGCAATTTGTTTCGTTGCGGAATGTCCCGGCGTCTTCGCGAAGTCGGTCGTTTGGAAAAGTGCGGAGATTGGGTTTGTCGAACCGCGCTTTGCGTACGGTTGTTTCTTCGTTATTGTGATGCTCGCGATAAAGCTTTTGCGCGTTGGACAATGGGGTAAATTGAGCGTGCATGTTAAGTATGTTCGAATGCGGAAATTAACGAGGTGAAAAGAGTCTTTTTCTCACGTAATAATGAATTCGTGGCCTTAATGGCCCACGACCTGTTATTTTGTATAAATATTCATCTCTGGTTTGGCAGTATAACTGGTGCATTGATATGTAACACAACTATTATCCGGTGCGAATGTGTGGATAACATCGCTTCCGAGAGGAATTCGAAACAATGGTCGAGGGCTTAGCTAGAGACTAGTGTTCGACTTTCCCGAGGAAACAATGTGCTATCCTCTTTAATTCAGTTTTGGATTGTTACTGTTTTTTCTTTCTTTGTTTGATAGCAGCTTGAGGGAAAATAGTAAACCTGGGAGGAGGCACAAGCTGGGAGATGCAACAATCTAAATAAGAATTAATGTGTTATGTATTGGACAGCGTCTTTCGCAACTTGTAATTGTTGCAAAAAACAATGTGACATCATATGCTATCATACTTATCAATTGTTGTGATTTTCTGCGACATCACAAATAGTTAAGAACATTAACAAGTAATGTTTTTTTTGTATAAAATAGGAGCGATTGTTAAGCTAATAATTAAGAACGTCACACCTATTAGATAAAACCGGAAGGTTGTTTTTGGGGGTCTATCACCTTATATAATCATAGCAACAGTATCTAGTCTTTATTTCAATTGTATTGTTTTCATTTTTCATAAGAGTTCTATTGCTGCCTATATTTGAGTAAATTTTCGATTTGAAAGTAAAGCCAGTTTGAAAGTAAACCCTTTGTCAGTTTATAACTTCATTTCATTCATCATTACATTAATTTGACACATCGCGTAGCTTCAGAATCTTCGTGAGAACACTTAAGTAGAGCTAGAAAGCATTTACATGTCAAAAGGTTTCAATTAATGTCAGTCTCCAGAGTTCAATTATTTGGTTGGATATATTCTGATCCATACAGATGTGATTTATGAAAGCATACTTGCGTAAAAAAAATTGTTTCTTGGATCAACTTGGAGCTATTTGATGGAGGGTCTAGCAGTTAAAACTCTTTGAAAATAAATGCACACATACCTAAAGCATGATTCTTGCATGTCACCTAATATCAACTGACTCGAAAAATATATTTAGTGTGGCACATTTGTCGGGATTCCTTCGCAAACAACATAATATGCCAATCGTGCTGTACATTTTGCTCCTCAGCTGGCGCGATGCGATGCCACCTGCTGGGAATTCAGCCTATTGTGCAACACTCGGGGAGCATCAGCTTGCATGAATAAAAAATATGCAGTCGAAACAAACAGTATTATTCCATTTCAAAAATAAAAATGCTAACCCACAGCAAATCCAACAAAAAATAAACCTATTCCACACAACCGACGTCTGTAATATATAAACCTCACATGTGTACTAATGTTAAAAAAACAACTCTATGGCTGAAGCAGCACCATGATGTAAGGTCATAGTAAATGTGATTGGATTTGAATCTCATATCTGGCATGAAGTTGAGCACAAAATATATTGTAGAAACACACTAGCAAAACCAAAGAGATCAGAGAATACAGAGAAGATTGAAGTTCCAAATGAACATTGAAAAAAGCATGCTTAACTATTAGTAAGCTACAGTAGCTTAAAATGATTACATTATTGATTTTTAATTTGTTAAGCTCCAGCCAATCATTGACACAGACTGAAGGACTCCAAATGAAACAAATGATGAACTATGCTCAATAGCGCCACTTTAACTCTGGCAATGCAAATGGTGAAACTAGTTTAGTAAAAGATCTGTATTCTCTCATCTCTAAGAAAACATTGCTAAATCTGCTTAGGACAAATGGGGTTGGATAGGTCTATAAGACATTCTGCACAAAGTAATATGCTCCGGGACATTACTCATAATTACTTGGGTATCGTGTAAAGCACATTGTGATGGTAGAATGTTCCAAATATCCCCATTCTAGCCATGGATATGATCCAATGGTCAATTTGCTGTAACTGCAATCTTTTTGGATCTTCCCGAGATCCTTTGTGATGGTTGTGTTTCGCGACGCCCCAGCCCATGCAGTGACTCTTGACAAAAGAAGTAATCCATCACAGTGCGATGCAAAATGTGTAGATCACAACACCAGGCCGCATCGCTCAAAAGGGTGGGTTTGTAATTTATTTTTGGGGTAAAGGCGCGGGTCGGTGATTGGGAGGATGGTTGTTGTTGATTAGTGTGTTGTGCTTGTTTTGTTGTTATTTTTTGTTTGTTTTATTGTTTATTATTAAGCTTACAAAAGACAAAAACAACCCATTTTCCGAAGATCCGCTTTGACACAAACGTGTTGATTTTTTGTACCCATTGTATTTTCTTGTATACTTAAAAACAACTGCAATACTGTCACACATCATCACACAAAATTAGAGGTATGTTTACAGATAATGCCATATATATCATTTTCCAACTTTAGCATACTTAGACTACGATAATAATTAAAGAGCTTGATGACAATCTAGTGTATCAACTTTAACCCGACATTTGGAGGGAATGAATAGATAGATGCACGACCTCGACATAACGACATCACATTACACAAGCATGCAGAATACATTAAGAGTAACTAGCAATAAAAATGCATTAAAAATGTTGATCAAAACATGTTACAAGAGCAAAGCACGCGAAGTAGTATTCGCATCATTCACGTTGTTTCATTACTTTTTAAATAGCTCGCTTAACCACACTCGCCGGTTCTCCGGGACCATAACCTCATTACAAGGCCCAACTTGCTAATTAGATACTTAAAATCTACTCAAACTAATCCTGTACTCATTTTACCCTACATTTACTTAGGAAAACTCTATCTAATCCCACATTAAATTTAGTAGGATTATCAAAAGCACCCGGGTATTAAATATTAAATAATTCAAACTCTACTTGTCTCTAGTCGTTTAAAAAGTGAATTGAAAATTGACTGTTAATTTCCATCAGTCTGCTCATCGCACGTATTTATTAAAATATGGTTAACAATTTCAGCAAAAATGAAGTCTTAATGCATTTAAAATCTCCAATGAGTTCTGGTTGCATTAAGAACATGTGGTATCGAATTTGAATACTGAATAAAGATTCTCATGCAAAGGCGATTTGCTTAAATTAGATTTAATTTGATTAATAATATCTGAGGCGTATAAAACTATTCTGTTTAGCTTAGCCTTACTTTTTTGCCATTGTTTCAGCGCCTATAATAAAGCAGTGACAGCACAATTAAACTATTTTACCAGCAAGTGCCAAGGTTGCAGCCACAAATTAACAGTTATGAGTGAAAAATAACCAGAAAAAATTATCAATCACGCAGGGCTTGAACTACAGATTGTTCAATACCTGGTTGGAGGTGCTAATAACTGCACCACGATATCTTCCAATACTTCCCAATCATTTTCACAGTTATAGGTTCAACAACTTTGATCAAACTTAGAAACAATACTTGTTAGCTTGAGGATTGTGAACAGAGGCAACACCAAGATGGCCATTGGGGTAAAACTGCGGGTTTGGCCAACTTGCCCACTAATCACTAAAAGGTTCCAAGAATCCCAAGTTGTATCGAGATTACAAGTTGTGAAAATTCCCACTGCAGCTGCACTAACAACTTAATGATTAGGGCCAATTTAACCATTGCAACTGGAAAGACACCAGAAAAAACTTTCAGTTACGACAGGTGCTTGAAAATCATAGATCTTTCAATTGCTGGTCATTAAAATTACATGTTAGTTTGTTTTGGTGAACCTACATCTATTCGCATAATTGCAGAGATTTATATAAAAATGGCTGCTGTTTACTGTATTTACATGCAGAAGGTTTATGAATTGATATCACATTTTAAGTTCCTTTAACTGTGGCATTTTGGTGTCAATCAAAAGTTTGGTATAATAACTTTAACTTATTGGATTTTGCAAGAAAGGGCAAAAACTAGAAAAAATATCTCAAACTTAAACACTATGAATGTTCTCGTACGAGACTGAGTTACGATTCTAACGAAAGAAAAAAAAAACATATTTTAATATATTCGAATTCTGATAAATATATATAGATTTGTTTTTTGCATCGAGCTGAAGTCGACTCCTAAATCATTCCTGCACGACACTGTATTTTATTACATTCCCCACTCCTCTTCAAGAAAAATAACTCTTTAATAAAACTACTCCAAAATATCTCGTAAAACATTAAAGCGTACCTTGGTTTCAAGTGATTTTCGAAAGAGATGCGCTCTAACTTTAATGCCCCGGTATTTATTCTCCAAACACCTCCCTCAACCAACACAAAAAACAACTCAAATCTTCATGACAAAACCTCTTATAACCTAATCCACCTTACATAAACCAGCGACCCCGCCAACCGCGCTTGGAACAAGCGGCAGTTCAATCGTACACCCCAGCATCCCTTCAGCGCTTTGCAACTCGCAAGCAGGATTTAGTCGGATGTGTGGGTCGGGAAGGAGGGAGGATGCTTTTGTTGGTGTCGGTGCCTACACCGCTATATCTCCCACGTCAGCCGGCGACAGCGCCATCCCACTACACCAGATCAAGCGGCAATTCTTGAGAGACTTCAATTCCCAACAGGGATAAGTAGAGACCGAGACACAGCGCAACACTCTCCTAATGAAGAGCTCGAGGGGGAAAA
>JAQGBF010000233.1:0-10460 GCA_034698245.1 Schendyla nemorensis | reverse complement strand
GGGCTCCAATAAACGCCGGGTCCCGCGTTTACGATTTTCCATAAACGCCCCCGGCGTTTATTGGAGAATTTACGGTAGAAAGATTAGAATAACACTCATTTAATTTCTCCAACGCAGAAGAAATCCTTTCTGCATTTTTTTCTCCCACAAAAAATACACAAATCTCGAATTGGCTTGAACGCATGATTTTCATACAGAGGCACATATACTAGCTGTTATCTTTGCCAATGTGTCAGTAACGAAATTCATAATAATGTGAATTTCCTTCTGTTCGAAAAAAAAATTATATTTTTCAATGATGTTGGCCTAAAATGTACTTTAGCTGTAAAGGCAAATGTTTTGTCACAATTGTTAATTTTTGCCTAGGCATTAACTCGTTTTGGGCGGGCATTTACTCGTCCTCGAACAAAAATTAACCAGTTAATGTTTGATATTTCGAGGCAGTTATCGAAAACTGCTGTCGGGCAATTTTTCATTAACTGCTCCCAAAATCATGCATTAAAACTATAAACAGTCCTAAAATAACTTATTTAAAGTTGAGCAATAGTGTTATTGTATATTATCAACAGAAATAAACTTTTGACCAGCATCAAGAAAAAAGATAAAATATAATACAGATTTTAAGGGTAAATATCTTTCTTGTGAGAAATGTATACAAGCAAGAAAGTATTTATTTAAAGACTTTGCCAAGCAATATTACCAAAACTTAAACGTAATAAATAGTTGCTACTATCCCAACACCTATTTCTTCAATAATATGGAGTAGCAGCAGAGCTAATTCTTTGAATTGAAATGAAGTAGAGCAACTAAAAAATCTGTAATACTTGACATTAATTGGTACTAACTGTTTTGAATGTGTTATAATAGTCTCAATTGCTGACAATTCATTACGTATAAAAACCAATCAGCCACTGACAATTTAATAATTCAAAACATTCGAAAACATTCCTAAGTGCCGATAAACTATAATTCAAAATAATTAAGCCGAACAGTTGAAGAAATTAGTTGATATCAATTACATGATAATTAAAGTTATGAAATGGTTTTCATTCTCGGCGAAAGTTAGTTACAGTAGTTAGAAAGTTAGTTGTTTTCATACAGTTGAATTAAATTATAAAATAAAATTTAAACTTTAGTATGATTCTTTGTTACATATTTAACTGTGATCTACTATTTAAGTAAACTCTCCACCAATTCTATGAATTATTTTGACTGCTGCACTTTTCATTCCTTAACTTCCCCCCTACTTCCTTCCTACATTACAGACATCATTTCACTTTAGTTGATGCTCGAAGATGATATCTAAAGCCAACTGCTTCCTCACCAATATTCTTCTAAAATGCCATAGCTAAATTTCATACATTGTTACTAATTGCCTGTAAGGAAACTCCATTAAAGTTGATGACCCAATACTTGAGTCAAATGATAGAAGTTAACCCAACACTTGAGTCAGTAAGCTGACCCAACAATAAGAGTCATTACAACCCTTTTGATTGGGTCAGAACTAAGTCAACTAACCCAACATTGGGTTATATGTGACCCAACATTGACCCAACATGTACGACCCAGCAAATTGGGTCAGTTTTTGACCCAACTGTTTTGAGAGTGTACGCGCTATTTTTTTGTCACATACCTCAGTCCCAATGTCTACATAAAATCGGATATTTTTTTTCCCCAATACATTTTCCCAATTGTCTATAAATCCTATGCATTACTTTACAATAACCTAACAACAAACAAAGACTTTAACAAAATCTTTGATCCATTTCAGGTATCTCGGCATGTCCGGAATCGCGCCTCCGCCGCCCACCGTCGAAGAAGCTCCCAAAATTGAAAGCGCCGAAAACAGCGCGGATTCGATGTGCACAACCGTACCTGGATTAGTGACGCAACAGCTGCACGTTTGTGAATCCAATCCACGTGTGATAAGTGCCGTGTCAGAAGGAGCCAGGCGAGGGATCTTGCAATGCCAATATCAATTCCGACATGAAAGATGGAACTGCTCAATCATGGACGGAGAAAATGTGTTTGGGAAAAAAATATATCCGACTTTACGTAGACATTGGGACTGAGGTATGTGACAAAAAAATAGCGCGTATCGTTTTATCTTGCTAACTTCTAAGTAGTAAAAATATAATCGAACTCATAGTCAAATAAAACTATAGAATGGTTTTAACGAATGTTGCCAAAGTTTAAACATTACTAATATGAAGGAAAAATATAATAATTGTAATTGCTATTAGAGTACTAAGAGAGTACCGAAAGATCGCATAATGGACCAACCGAACAACAAAGTAGCTTAATAAACAGTAACATAGCAGTATAAACTATAAATCAGCAATAGCTTTGCACTTATTTCTGCAGGCTTTCACTAAATTTACCCAGTTCCTAAATGCCATACCCAAAAGTGTAATTTATTCGAATATAGGTGACAATTTAAAAGTTACAGTTAGATAAATAACTATAAGAGAGATAGCTTTAAAAATCACGGTATGTGGATTTAAGGATAGGCAGTGGCTAGAGTCCCGTCACCAGGATTCTATATTAATCCCGGTGCCGGAACTGTAGCCACTTCGTTAAAGGCAACTTCAAAAATTCAATAGATTTAAAGATAACTTAAAATCCAGTCGAACTTCAAAACTTCAATCGAATAAGGTAACTATGTATGGGACCGATTAGTTTGATTTCCATAATTATATTTAACTCAGCATCGCATCTTCAGTAACAGTGAGTACCAATAAAAAAGATATTCATAAATAATGTTAGGAGAAATACGCATTATTAAAAAATGCAAAATGCAGTTCTAATAATTCAATTGTATAACATTGAATTAAACTGGACTTCAACTGGATAAGAAGTACTGTTTAATGGAGCAAGGATAATGTGTAACATCGAGATTGCTAAAGCTCCTATTTGTAGATAAACAGTGCATCATTTCTCACTGACCCTAAACTGCCAGAAATACTTAAACTAAAAATATTTTCTAGAAATGAAAAAGAGAAAAAAAAATGACCAATAAAAAAATAAAAAGTATCGAAATAGTAGAAGATCAGCCGCCAGTTGCATATGGTGCTGCCATAACACTCCTAGTCATAAAAAGCTTTTAAGTTTACAACATATCCCCTTCCAAAGGAAAATGGATCCCACGTTCACTCTTTGGCGGCTGTTGAGTCTGTTTTATCTTTGAAGTCCAACTGCAATAAAAACTGCATTTGGGGACTTTTCAGTCCCCCCTTTTTCATGAATTCCCAAGTAATTTCATTAAGAGGTCTTTACCATAAGCCCCACTAAAAATATTATAGTATGATTTCATGCAATGAAATGTAGATTTCGAAATTGGCTGGCGAAATGAAGGCAATTTAAGAAGTCAAACTTGATAGTGATTAGGTGTGTCTAATTCGCAGGAAATATATTCTCGCGATCTCGAAGGTTTTATGATGCAATTGAAATTCTGGCGAATTGAATTAATATGTGCACATGGGTGAAACGTGTTTCGTGAGAAAGTACTCCCTTTAAGGAGTATCTTCCCACAATTCATGATTGGCTAAAGTATATAGGAGGCTGAATGAAAATGATTTTAGTTCAGTAATTAAGGTGGAGATTAGTGAAGTTGTTTACTGGCTATTACCGGTTTTATTAATACTGATGAACACGCAAGCACAGAGTTTATAGTTTTTCGAACTAATATCTTGTATAAAATATTTCTGCCAAACTGTTTTAGTTAAGTTTGTGAGATGCTGATAATGTAAGAAGTTTACGTCAAAATTAATGTGAATGAATTCGAATTGCATTAGGGCTGCATGAGTATACATCAAAATATTCACTCTATCCTTTAAATGTATACATAAATATGTATATCCTATACATATATGTAAGTTTATCAAGTCTTATCCAAGAAAAGTTTTTATTCATTTAACACCAGTAAATAAAAAAATGCATCATAGTTTTTCTTTGTTGATTGATATTAAAAAAAGAAAGTAATTTAAAATCACATTTCTAAGTAGCGACAAGAATTACACAATGAAAACTCTCGTAGCGAAAATACGAGATTGCTTTATTGAGAAAAAAAATTTCCAGGTTTATAACTTATTATATGCTCTGGCATGAAATTTGTTTAGATAAAATACTCAGTTACTGATGGCCCATTAAAGATACTTTTAAAATAATTATTTCATAACAATTTACTCAGGTTTGTGCATTTCTTACAGAAATGTCTAGTCTTGTCAAAAATTAAAACCTGGAATATTTTTTCTCGCTAAATCTGTCACGTATTATTGCTACGAGAATTTTCATAGTGGCTATTATCCAAAAATAATAATTCAGCTGCAGCAACATTTTTTTATAAAAAAGGACATTATTATTAGATTACTATTAAATTATATTACATTTTAATCCAAGTCAACTTAATTACAAAAGAGCCAAGTTTATCAGTGTCACAGAATATCCAGGATTAGACTGCTAAGATACTCTTGCTAATATTGAAATGAGTTCAAACCTCACAAGATCTACAAGAGATTTTTAGAGAATAAAATGAAATTTTTAGAGAGAAGATTTAAAAGTACTCTGCTCAACATGTATGGTAGTCAAACATAAATGATATGGGTAACATTATTATTAAATATTTATTTCCTCTCAAGAAATTCACATCGCAAACGACATAACATTTCAATATATCGCATTCAAAATACTTTTGTACCATTTAAAACCTATGAGATTAAACTAGTTATAGATCTTGACTAAACCTCATCAACTGTATTTAATAATTCACAATTAGTTTTTTAGAATCATTTGAATTCAGTTGAAGATTGTTTCATTAATATTTAATTTAACATTTAATGCAATCAACTTTGGCTGAAGGAAGCTATCTAATTCCATATTATAGTTCCTAATGTCGCCTATATGGTGAATCATTCTTCCATAGCAATGACAAAAATCTATATCTCCCATTATGTTATTCTGACACTCATTAATAACAAAGACAAACCCAATTACAGATAAGTTGCAATAGGAGTGGCAATATTTAAAAAAATTAGCTGTGTGGCATTCATTTCACCAACAACAATTGCATGATTGATCCATAATCATCCTGCCAATAAACCAATTTACACAGGGCAGCCTGTATTTGTCAACATTCTGTCTAAACAGGAAATCAGACCTGAAAAAAAAACCTGCTTTGAACTATAGGCGCAGGTTAAAAAAGCAAGAGTTTCTTGTTTTTTTTCTTGCTAAGCCCTGTTTATGTTTTTCAAGTAATTTTGCATGATTGCCTCCTAAAGAGAATTTTATCCTCATGTTTGTCAGCAAGTCCATCTCATTTAACAAAATACCATGCGAAATTTTCCTTCTCTTTCCCACTGAAACAGCAGCAACACTGAATTCTACTCCGGTAATGAACTTCATTAAGATTCGGATCAAGCAAATGGAGTTTTTTCTTGTGGTACATACATTGTGTTACTCCATCATCATCACTCACAACTCGCCTTAATTCATTGCTTCATTTAGCTTTTGCCTCCATTTTGCAGGAATGCGGATTTCAGTCGTGATTTTTTTTTCTTCACGTACTTACTAATTAGGATTAAATTACTTTATCAATTTAACAGAATTGACTACTCGTACCATTCTTCAAACTCTCAAATAATTAACAATAATTGTGTAAGTGGATTGCTTTTCTTTTTGTTTTTAAGGACTGTAAACACTTGAAGAACCAGGAAATAGGGTAATTTCCTAGGGGGACAAGACTATCAAAGTCACCATAAGCCCCTTGGGTCCCTCAAGAGATTGCTTGTTATCCCTAAGGATCAGATAAAAGCTCTGTAAGGTCAGGGTGTGGAAACCCTCCAAGATTTGAGGTCAGAAATTACATGTTCTCTTTTTCCCATTTGTAAAGATCTTAGACATGAACATTAGTAATGATTAATTGATTAGAAATGTGTAAAGACGGTATTGATTAATGGAAGAAGAAAACACTTAAAAACTCAAGTCTCATGTTTTATGGCTAGTCAATATAACTATTTCCAGGTTAAAATGGTTTTTGTCAACAAGGTTGTAAATGTATAAAGGAAAATGGTAAGGAAACTGTTTACTTTTAGTGGAAAGGTTTATTTAATTTGCAGTATTTTATTTTATGGTCATGTTTTTATCTGTTTGATTGAACCCGATCTTGCGAGAGAGATTGAATATTAAATGAGAAGGGATGAATGCAAATCAGGAGAACAAATGCAACCGGCTCTTTATGTTGTGCTATTTGAATTAATTTCCAATTTGTTAATGTGGCTAAATAGACTCCGGTGTGTGAGTGAAATATATAGCGTGTCCACCTTCTTGCTATAAATATGAGTCTCTTATCTTTATTACTGTTACAAATTTTCTTGAGCAAATAATAATAGAAAGCTTAAAGGGAATATTTTTAACTCTGATATATCTATGAAGAAAAAAATTTCTGTCTGAGTTTTATCAAAGTGAAAATTTGTTATGCATTTTTAATTTAGAAAAGTATTACATGGTCAGATTTTTTTGTGATAAAATAAGTCAAGTATTGAATTTGAATGAGGACTTCCAGGACTTGTGCAAACATCCACTATTGATGGAAAGCAAATGCTCGTTAAGCCTAAAATCCACTTCAGCCTTTTGTTCACAGTGAATACATCTCATATTTTAATTTTGGCTTAGATTATTGATTGCTCTTCAGTGGATTGCATGTTAGGTTCATCCACATGATTTATAATTCATAGTGTATAGATTTAATGGCTAAAGGCAACCGAGCTAGAAAATACAGTTGGATTTTAAACCATTAATCTTCATTGTATTTTTTTTGCATGTTTCAAGCAACATGTCAAGCCCCAATAAACATTACTCTCCTCAAACATAAATACCTTGCAATTAGCCCCATAACTCCCACTTAACCAAATAATAGGTATCAAATTGATCTTATCCAAAATGTTACTCATGATCTCAATTAAATAGCATAACACTGAACCTCTTATTTCCAGTCTCAGCTGTCACTTCCAATTCCCCAAAACCGAAATGCCTGATTTGTCCCAACCAATTTGCCTATCAAAAATTCGGTCCAAATTTCCTCTCTCTGGAGAGGTGTTAATAAAATGAGATAAGATTAGGGCGCAAGTGGCGGGATTATTTGACAAGGGGAGGATTGAGACGAGGCTTAAGGGGAAGGAGAAGATAAAAAGACACCGACCCAGAGTCGCTAGCTCAAAAGAAACCCAACAGCCCTCCCCAACCGACCCCCCCCAGAGTCACCAACCCCTCATCACACACTTCCCCTACACACACAACACACCAAACATTATACTGCCTTTCTTCCTCCAGGCAAGGGGAAAAAAAATAAAAAGAAAGAAAGGAGCAAAAGACAATGGACAAAAACTGGAAAACAACTCACATCCAATTGGCCTGCACAGGGCAGAGGCAGAAGAGGACGAAGAAGACCGTGGCAATGGAAATCCAGAGCAAGCACAAGCGAGCCATTTTGAGCAAAACTCCTCAATTCATGATTGCTGATTCTCCCCGGAAAAGCAGAGCTTCCAAACTAAAACGCAACTCCAGTGCACACTACACTGAATTGCGGGGAGACTGAACTCCCATTGGCCCGCTGGAAACAGGTGGCCAATGACAAGGCGTGATTAGTGCCAACAAATCACGTGATTCGTTTGGCGTTTCTTGCCCCAGGCTGTCAACATCTCCCCAGGGCACGTTGTGTGGGCGTGGTGGAGGAGGAGAATTTGTCGCATTTGGACACCATCACTACTGGGGAATGATAGGCAAAATGGCCACCCGGCTTTATATTGATCACGGGATGCTCCGAGGATGCGATTCTAAAATTTAATATGAATAGGAGACACTGTAGAAGACTGTAGGATGCCCGCTGGGGACTAGCAGCTTGGTATTTTATTTTTAAATATTAATAGGAGAAGGTATAGTTAGCTTGGAGTTTGATGTTTTATTTTTGGACAAGGTTTAGTTTGGTCTTTTCTTTTTATTTGTATAGAAGACAAGCTATAGGGGATTTGAGTTCGATGTTCTATTTTTAATATGTATAAGAGCCCTAAAAGGACTTCAAGGTTGATATTTTGTTTTTAATAAGCATAGGAGACAAAGTATAGGGGACTTGGAGTTCGATGTTCTATTTTTAATATGTATAGGAAACAAGCTATATGGGACCTGTAGTTCGATGTTTAATTTTTAATTTTTATATGAGCCCAGTCAGGGAGTTTGAGGTTATTATTTTATTTTAAACATAGGAGACAAGGTATTTTTACTATGTATAGGAGGAGAGCTATATGGGATTTTGAGTTCGATGTTTAATTTTTAATATCTATAGGAGACCATATAGGAGACTTCGAGTTCAATGTTCAATTTTTAATAATCACATAGGAGACAATATAGGCGACAGTATAGGGGACTGGGGTTTGATGTTTTTTATATCTATAGGAGACAGTATAAGGGACGGTATTGGGTTGACTGGGAGTTAGCTATTTTGGCGCGGATTTAAGGGTAATTGGAATGAGGAATCTTTTCGGAGTATAGTGGTGTGTCCATCACGTGTTTAGCAGGAAAGCATGACTGAATCGCCCCAAGTGAGAGCAAAAATAGAAGACGACTTCCTTCGATGGATCCGCTTGGCTTTCTCTTGTGCTCGTATATCTGCTGCGCTTGACGACGCTGGCGTCTAATTAGTTTCTTCCACCGAATCCATCAAACTCAAACTACCTTCAAATAGATGCAATTAGGGTTTTTTTTATTGGGGATGTGGGTGCTTCCTTTGGATTTTTTACACCTAATTTGGCACTTAGATGCTGTGCTTTGCTATAATCTTTTCACTTTTTTAAATCAAGTGAATTTAGTATAAAAAATATACACTTTTGTTCTGTTGGCTTTCATTTACATAACTCCCGTTTTTACAAAAACATATAGAAAACGGCCATGATCACCAACTCTGTATATTGTTAAGTGTTTATAAATGGGAATTAGCGTCTGGTTACTTTCACTAATATAGCTAGCTCAACGCCAGGTCCAAGGGATAATTTTCCTGAAAACTCGCCACGCATGGAATATTTTAATATGCATATTGTAAAAGGAACAGATTTTTTTTCTGTGTAGAAGCGCTGCTTTTACATTTTTCTTTGCATATGAAAAAGCTCACCGCTTGTTAACTGGTTTTGAACCCATGATAAGTTTAGGACCAACTGGGCCAAGTGGACTTAACCTATTCTGAACGATAAGCCCTGTTCTAATTTATTTGTTTATAATTTTCTTCTAGCATATTGGGCCTTATAAGCGACATAAAACCTATTTAAAATATGAGATGAGACACAAAAAGAAAAATTGCAATGTAAAACATTTAAAGAAAAATTGCAATGTAAAACATTTAAAGAAAAATTGCAATGTAAAACATTTAATAATTTTGTTACTTTAATTTTTAAAGTTTTTTGACATGAGAAATTAGTTATTTTTGTATTAAGATTCCTAGTAAATAAGCTGGCTATAAAATATAGGACTATAATTATGCGTAAGAGAAATAGCAATCAAGAGTCAAAAAAAAGTTGTATTTAACAATTTGTTTATTATGCATTTTATAAAATGGGTTTACGTGCAGTTTCGCAATTTTTAAGAGGAAAAATTAAATTTATGTTCAAAACAAGGGGACTAATGGATGTCATAAATGTTGAAAATTGCAATGAAATATAATTTAATGCTTTTTTCATCCATGGTTGACTGCAGCTCTTCTTGCTTGCTCGTGATGTCCATGAAGAGATTTCCTTCTGCGTGTTTTCTTTACCTGCAAAAAAAATCCCAAATAGCGAAATTATCAAGAATTATGTGAATTAATATTAAACAAAATTTCTGCTAAAAAAAAAAAACCTAAAAAAGAATTTCTTTGCAAGAAAAAGAAAATTCTTTCCAGTGTGATTTCACTGTAATTACAAAATAAATTAATATTAATTGCTTTTGTTTCTGTTTCCCCGCGTATACGAGTAATTTGTTTAAAAAAATAATTGAAAAGTACAACAAAAAATTAATGTTTGATATCATCTTCCTTGTCATTTTCTTAATTAAACCCCGAAAAGATAATTAAACACATTCTTACTGAGACTGAGGGCAAAAGGAACCAAACAAATTAAATTCCGAAATGTGCTATCTTGAAAGCGAAACATTTCGTGATGAGATGTGCGCACATATATCTGCTGATAAGAGCGTGTTGGACAATATTTGACGACATCACTGCAAATTCTAATGAAGTGTCGCATTAATAGCAACAACTTCCGTGTAACTTCATTTTTTAAGATAAAGCTGCATGCCCATTGTAGTCATAAGTACCAATGAAAAGTGTCATCTGGCACTGTCTGTACTATAGCTAAATATCAAACATCAATTCATGATTGCTGATTCTCCCCGGAAAAGCAGAGCTTCCAAACTAAAACGCAACTCCAGTGCACACTACACTG
>JAQGBF010000232.1:0-10468 GCA_034698245.1 Schendyla nemorensis | reverse complement strand
TTTAATAACGCCATAACCAGAGCTACCCACTGCTATGACTTGACTCTAGAAACTTGCCCTATTAAGATTGCAATCGTCCTCCGATAATGCAAAAAAAAAAACGAACAATACTTATTCCTAGTTATCGATTTCTTAGCCTTTCTGGTGCATGCGCAAAGCAATGTTTTCAGGGTCTATTTACTTGATCAAATACAGTGAAGGAAGGTTCGGATGCAGGTGAATTCAAATAGTAACTAGAACCAACTTATAGAGTTGCAGTTTCCACTGCTTTGCATCTCATCAGCTAAATGTAGGAAAAACCATGAAATGTCGTAACGATTATCCTCTGTATATCTCCTGATCAAGACAAGATTATATACTAAGGATGTTTTGTAGTACGAAAATGAAACACTAGGCATTGATGGATTGAATATTGTTTTCTATGCATCATATCGCTTTATAATTGTGGTAAAAAAATTGCGATAATTTATTTATAATCAGGACACTACCGATACCAGTATCAGTGAAACTGCTGATACCAGTAGCTGCATTCAAAAACTATCGTCTTAAGGGTGTTAAGAGGTCTTAGGTGTTAACTCATAATTCTAAAGAATACTAACACCTAACACTTACACCAAACTTATCGAATTCAACTAGTGATATCAACATCTCATTTGTCATAGTAAAAATTGTCAGTTTGATATTGATATCTATGATATCGATATCGGATTCAGTCAAGTAACGTTTAAAAATATATTTGCATCGTATCGGTTTAAAATTTTAATATCTGGATCGGATCGGTGACGGTAGAAGTTACACCTCAGGACAGCCCTGGTGATAATGAAGTTATCATCTATTATTTGCTTTTTGATCTCTAGATGTGAGCTATATGATAATAGTTTAAAGCAGATCCCAGCTTTAACCTTTATATTATCTTAAAATGTGTATGTCTGTAGAAATCAAATACGGTAAGTCAAATGGTGTTCAATGTCGGTTTAGTGTTTATAGTGCGGCTTCTCCTCAGGCCAATCAGTGACACTTTAACGTTACCTCCTACGAATATTGTTACTTGCCTCATAAAACCGGCCATTTTCTATAAAGAACAGTCATTTTGCTATTTATTCTTATTTAATAGAAATGCCATGCTAGAGCCTAAGACTGGAACTGAACCCATGATACTCAGGTTCTAGGTATGTGTGCATTGAGCCATACTGGAACTGTACTGCCATGCATGCACAGAACAGAACATCCGGTTCTTATTTTTCGATCTTAAAACAATAGCAAACTGTTCATCATGTTTACATGACATGAAAATTTTCTGGATTTTCATGTTAGGACAATTTCCCAATTTAATGAGAAAATCTCATGTAAACATAGTACAGTTATTGTACCCGCGGTCAAAATTTGTCAAAACTTGACATTTGTAGGCCATGGTCTCTACATTTGTAGGCCGTGGTCTCCAATGTTAGAAGTAAAGTTACTTTTGACCGCGGGTGTACATTTACATCCGTTTACCATTTCAATTTATTTTTCTGTACAATCTAAAATCTCATCTACCTAAATCTAGCCAAAACTTTTATTTTTAATTTAAAACTCCCCAATCTCATTAACTAGCTTTTATTAAGCCAAAAAGCGAAAACATATTTTTCATAGAACATTCTCACAAAAGCGAACAAATACAAAAAGCCTATTATCCAAACCCTTCTCCACCCCAACCACCAAAACATCGATTTCCTCTTTCCAAAAGACTTCTCTCCACTCATTACCGAATTGAATTACCACTTATTAATTAGTCCTCCTCATCATCTTCCTTTCCCTCTCCAAAAATCCTCAGCAACTGCAACAGTCGTCAACAAATTCAAAACTCACATCGATCTCTAATCCTTAACTTGTTTGAATAAGAGTAATTGAGATCAAACAAAAAACAAACAAGTTTTTTTTCCCTTTCCGCCATTTTTCTTTCTCATATAAAAGCAACACATTAACAAGAGAAATATTTAGGCCTAACAGATAACGTACTTTGCCCTCCTCGAGCAATTTTTTCTCCTTCCCACTTAAATCGCATCTCATAATTGAACCATTATTTATCAGAATATGAAACGCCATAACATGCTGTAACATGTTTGCTAAATGGCAATAGCCAAAGCGTGGTTTTTGTCTGCTGAATTTTTTTTGGAGCTTCTGGAAAGGAAAAGAAATTGATGAAGGGGTTCGGAGCATCGAAGGTTCACGTTCTGTATTTTTAAAGTGCACGAATGACCTTTATGGGAAAAAATGTTTTTTGAGGAAATTAATTCCTTGTATAAAAGATATTGCCTTTGCATAAAGGTAATTGCAGTATTTGGCCAAGTGGGAGGAGTTGTTTGTGTGGTTTTGGGAGTTTTAAGCTGGAGATTGGGTTTTGAAAAAAAGTTGTGGTTTAATTTGCATGTTTTTTGCATGTGTGGGGATTTTTTTAGAAAAGTTTTTGGGGTGTTATTAAGGGGTAATTAAAGTGTGTGTGATGAGTATTTCGCTACTGGGATTAAAGCGGTTTTGTAAATTAATGGTTTTGATATTTAGGTTTAAAGAATATGGAAAACAGGTTTTTTTTTTTTTTGGAGGTGTGGAGTCATACAATTAGGATCAGTTTTGCCATTATGCAAAGATTCTTTGTAGTTTTTTGCGTGCATTAACGTGCAGAAGTAAGAGGGAGATTTTTGCATCATTAATTATATGATGTGGTAGGCAGGAGAATGCTTGGGAGTTTTCGTCTAAAGGAGTATTTTAGAACAAGTAGGTATTTTTATAGTACCATGTTCTTTGTAAACCATAGATATAAGAGCATGAACGCTGTTTACTCTGGGTGCTAATCGGAGAGGTCACCACCATCAACTATACAAGTTAATCTCAAAAGAGGGCTCAATTTATTTCAAGTACGCCACAATTCCCATTGTTTAGTCAGTCTGGTGTCAAAACTCAGCAACCTTTGAATAGTAGGCGTGTGTAAGCTTAACAATGGGCAAACAACAAGAGCACTAAGCCTACAGGCCGCTTTAGAATTGCAAAACATTGAAAAGAAATTCTTGATTCTTTCCAATATCAGATATACCTTTGGCTTTTTTATTGTTTGGGTAAGAATAATTTAATAACTTCCTAGTCAGTTATAGCAAAAGTAATGTTTGTGGAGGGATTTGAGTTTCCTATACACTTTTTCTTTAGTTCTGGTTTACATTATAGCTAGTATTTATGGCAATATAGTGGCTACTACACTTGCTTCTGCCATTAACGTAAGGGTTCACGATGTTCAAACCCATAGACAAACTGAGTGGCATTTTAAAAGTGAAGAAAATTACACAAGTGATATATATTCCCTTGGAGAAAAATTAAAACAAAATATATCTTAAAGATCTTCAGAGTGGATCTGTTTGACCCTTAGAGCAGTTCAAAATAGGCCAAAGCTTTCTACTTGATTATTATGTTAACTAGATCTGGCGACCTTTGTACCCAACCTAAATTCAATTTTTGCCACACTTAACTTGAAAAATCATACCATGGTTTTATAGGGACCCGGTTTTATAATATAGCCGGGGAATAATTCAAGTTTTCATGTTTCACAATTCCTGACAGAGCCGAAATAACTTGACCTTATAGGTCAACAACAATTGTTACTAAATATTTTTGGCTTTTATGACACTAAAGGGAGGTTGCAGACTGGCAGAAAATGACCAATAGTAGGATTAGTTTTAATGATATCTGTTTAACAATTAAGAACTTAAATTGTTGGGAAGATCCTAAATATATTTGAACCTAATGCTGATTCTAATTTCACAGCACAACTACAATTTTGATTTACTGACCCAACCAATACTAATAATTATCTACTGCAAGAGTAAAGTCAAATAGCACTAGAATACACCTGCGAGCCGTGTAAAATGCTTGCCCATTCCTATAGTTATCAATTTCTTAGCTTTTCTATGCAAATGCGCATGCAGTGCCAGAAGGGCAAAACGCTATAGCTCTTTAATATTGTGGTAGTTTGATAGGGCTCGAAATAAACGGTATCGCATCGCAGTTTGCTATGCAATACCGAATTTGTTTCGCTAAAGTTGCTACACAAAAATAAATTTGGAACATAAGCTAAAATAATTAGTCTATTAGTCTATAACAAAATAGTATCAAGATATTATACTATAATTCACAAGTCGTTTTATTAGCCAAACAATGCAGATTGAAAACTTTTGCTAATCAAATTTATAAAATTGCGACACATTTCCAATTTTGATTCTCACTTTTGCTATACAAGATTTTGAAAGTATTTCGAGCCCCGACGTTTCACAATACAAAATTTGAACACTGCACTGGGCATACTTATTGTGTTAGCGCTAACTGGTGAGAGCAAAGGACAACTTCCAACAACTACTTCCCCAGACTTCTAACCCTTTCTGCACCTCAAAAACGACCATTCCCCAACTCCCAGCTCCAAATAAACAACTTTTGCGGTTTTTTCGCCCCCCAAGTCCACTTGTTGTGTCATCCCATAACGGGATGACCTTCTGAGTGATTATCTCCTGCAGCTCCCTGCGCCGGTAATTACCTTAAGCTCGCCTCCCACTCTCCAAGTCCTAACCCCTTTCCCTTCATTATCATAAAAGCGTGTTGTTATTCCTTTGGTGGCTCCCTGAAGAGAAACAATGCTGCTCAGAGAAGCACGCTCGCCCCCTGGCAACGCGCGTGCCTCGAATTTTCGCCCTCCCCCTAACGCCGAACTGGTGAATTGCCAGTCATTAGCTTCAACAGTGTGAGAAATTCCCTCCGACCTTTTCAGTATTTTTTTTATTTCTTTATTTCTTTTTTTTTCTAACACGCAGTTGTTGAGGATTTTCCTGTTTTATTTGGGGGGAAATTTCTTTTGGATTTTTTTTGATGGGGTGTTTTTTTGTTGGTGGTAATGATACTGTCTGAATTATTTTCTTTGGGATTTTTTTGGGGGGGGAATAGAGGTTGGGAGTTTAGAGGTTTAGAAGTTGGGAGAATTTGAATAGAGAAATAGGTGTGTTGTTTTTTAAGGTGATGTTTCAGTCACTGTTTTTGAATTATTGGGTATTTTTAATTTGAAAATTAGCTAAAAGAATAATATGAAAAGCTAAATGCATATATGAAATCACGTGATTAAAAAACTTATATACCTATAATTTTAACAATGAATAACATCACTAGTGATGTTATGGAAAATTACTAGTGTTTGCATTGTTTGTAGCATCATTGAACCGAACAATGCAACTTTCTAGTAAAAATGCATTGGAAAAAAAAAACTTTAACAGAGAGTTTGCGTTTTTTTCGGAAGAATGTACGAAATAACGATTCCCAATTTCTTTCCCTGTTGTTTCACTAACAATTCGCAAGGCAACAATGAAAGAAATTGGGAATCGTTCTTTCGTACATTCGTACGAAAAAAACGCAAACTCTCTAATACCTGTGATTTTATATTTTTACTAGTGAGTTGCATTGTTGAGCTGAACAATGCTACAAACCAGTGTTGTTCCCACAACATCACTAGTGAATGTTATCGATTGTTATGAAATTACTGGTATTTATAAGTTTTTAAAGCATGATATTTTGTGATTTTCTGCTCAACAATCACGCGTCGCATCGCGACTCATCATTGTTGGCAGAAGATCACTAGATTTCATGCTTTAAACCTATACGGAGGATTTATTTTTTCTCACACCACTAAAGAAATTTTACTGACAATGAAAACATTAACTTTGCGTTTCGTGTTCTCAGTGACGACAAATCGCAAACCCTCTATTATATTATGATCAAATCTCAGAATCTTTTAGGTTTATTAATCTAATGGGTGTCTTGATGTTGTATCCAACAATGGTGCAGAAATCTGGTAGTATCTCCTAGGTTATAAGCCAATATCATCATGTGGGTTTATTGCACCCCTAGTGTATCAGGGGTCGATCCCAGCCGAGGTCGGTGGAATTTTTACGGGTGAGGAAAAATGCCAAAGTGGCATTCCTTTGGAAGGGAATTAAATCTGTCGGTCCCGCGTGGTTAGCACAATAAAGATCTCCAAAATGGCAAAATTTCAAGGAGAAGGGCTTACTGCCCAGGGTCCGAATTTGCCGTTAGTAGCAGAGATTGGCGGACAATAAACACCATTTTGTCTTGTCTTGTGATTTCAGTGGTTTTTACAAGGATATGGCCTAGTTTGTTAGATAAGCATTTAAGGCCCACAGCAATATGGAGGCATGATGTTTCTGCTTGCTTAAACCTCTCAAGCAAAAACCTAATATTTTGTTATTTTGTGGCTTAACTTCAAACTCTTTTGCATTCAGTTTGGCTAGATGCAACAAATAGATTTCTGTAAACATAATTAAAATTGGACAGCAAATAAACAAATATTCGGTTTGTACAATATTTAGATCTTGCTTTTGAGACCTATTTTTAGCCATTCAACAATAGTAGCAGGTTCCTTTAACCATAACTTAATTTGGAATCTCTAACTGAATAAACTTTTCATAAAGAGTTCCTTTAATGCTTACCTAACAAACTTTCAATCTATTTTTGTAGATCTTTATAATAGCCAGATGGTCAGAGTTTTAATAGTTGAATATACAAATTAGTATTTATGTGCAAAGCTTTATTAGCAGAACTTTTCAACTTCATAATTACTTCGGTTGCATCAAGAAAGCAAAGATTAATTTAATTAAGCCAAGAAATAAAGTTTTACGCGCTGTTTGCCTCATAAAGACAGTAGGTAAAAGCTTTCAAATTTGTTCTCCACTAATTTCTTCATTGGCGTGGGATTTCCTCAGGAGGTTTACAGTGTCATATGAAAATCTTATGTCTCTAAATGCATTGGGGAAAAAAGACGACGTTTCTCTCGAGGCTTTAGCTATTGACATGTGCTAGAAATGGCTTAATACTGGAATTCCACACCTGTGTCCAATTGTAGCACTACGTGTATTGGCAATTTTATTTATTTTTGCAGTGCCTTTTTTCCGTAGTGATAAGCGCTTGCATTTCTTTTTATTATGCCATCCTACACTCTTAAAACATTAGTGTTGAATTCAGCACTAGTGTAGTGTTAATTTTAACACTACCTTGGAGCCGGAAACAAGACATGTTGTCTTGATTCATGCTCCAAGGTAGTGTTAAATCAACACTAATAGTGTTTAATTCAACACTAGTGTTTTAAGAGTGTAGCGCTACAGCAGTGTTGCTGGTCGTTACAGATTTTCTTTACTTTACCTGTAAAGAATGTTACTTTACTGTAACAACCGTTGTAAAGCTGTACTTTTTTTCATAGCGTTACAGTAAAGGTTATGCGTTACAGCTGCTCAAAGTAAAGAGTAAAGTAACGAAAAATTACGGTTCTGTTGCGTTACTCTTATCTGCTAGCTCCGTTAGCCGTAGCTGCTACGGCTAATGATCACTACATTTCTCCGGGGGATTAGCAGTTTTGTAGTGGAGATCTTTAGAAAATTCTATAAATCTTTGTAAATCTGAAAATCATGGAAATCATCAATAATCGAATACGCTTGACTATAAATGTACTGCTAACGTAGTAAAAAGAAATGCCCTAGTGTGAGTGAACGTCCTGATTTTGTTTTCATGGGTCATGCTGCGGGTCGTAATCGAAGGGTATGCAAGATCAATGACGTACCGGGCAAATTTCTGGTTGGTCTTGCCTTTGTCTACGATGTACGCTGTCGTGTAGTTGTCCGTAAGTAAACTTGGATGGATTTCCCATCAGGTACAGGCGGAATTTATCGGGAACCTAGCCTAACAATACTTTCTTATGCACAAATAATTAAGTTGCCATTTTCCTATTTAAAATTCTCACAAGTTACGACAATAGTAGACAACATATCATAATCAAAAATCTTTTTGTATGAGAATTTTTAAGAGTTTTGTCATTTTAATTCCTCCATTTTAATTGCAATAGAGACAATTCAAGGGGTTAAACTTTGTGCCTTACGGGTTAAGATAAACCGGTACTACTGTTGTCGTGGTTGTAAATTGCTAAAAGTCGCTCACCCCTCTTTCTAATTTCCACATCTCCATGATATCCATGCAATTTTCTTTTTTGGTGTAATGTACCTTGTATTGCAGAAAATAGTAGTATAGTATGTCAAGAAGTCTTATATTCTCGTTTAAAATAATTTGTAACATTGTTGTCCTGGCATTGCCATGGAGTATAATATGTCTTTCGATCTTTTATTGTTGTTGTTAGGAAAAAGCCTTTTCAAGAACACTTAGATAATTTGAAACAGTGTTGTCTGGGTTGCAAATTGTGCAGTTTTCGCCCACTGCATGGTATAATTTACCTTAGATTATCTTAAATGGCTTTTGATTTGCTGCATCATGCAGCAAGTCCTGGTGCAAATCTGTAAAATTCCACAAATCAGGTACTGTTTTTCTAGTGTTTGGACTTAATATATGATAAATTAGGTACACCCCTAGTTGTATATATAAAATTCTAGTATTTTCGACACGTGCTACTTGAAGCACTTTTGCGGAGGTTTCCTAAAACTTTTTTTTTAGCATTTTGTCGTCATTGGTGGAATGTAAGTGCAGTAATTCAATTCAATTTATTTGGATCTTTTGGCACCAGTTACGAAATAGCCGCAGGGCCGTATTTAGATATTAGGGAATTTCTGCTTGTCGTTTTTTAACACCAACATCAACGCCAATGCCTACGCCAACGCCAGCGCCAACGTCGCTACTACACGTTGTTGATGAAATATGGGGAGCCACCAGCTACAGAACTCGGCGCGTAGGTGTTGGCGTTGTCGTTGGCGTTGGCGTGAAAAACGGTGAACAAAAATTCCCTTTTACATCTTAAAATGAGAAAGGCAAATGCAGTGTTTCAGTATCAAAAAGTGCATTATGCAGACTTTTTTTTTCAAAAGTATTTTGTTATTCTTAATAATCGTATTGTATGTAGCTTATCCAACTAAACTACTTCTTATTACTTACTTGATAAGAAAGTGAATTATAAAAACAAGTTTCTTTTGTAGCTCTGTTGTTATTTCGGTTCATTCATAATGGGCCAATAGCAAGTACAGGCAGAAGTTTGTGGCAACTAGCAAATACTGTACTTGTCTGTAAATAATTAGTTTCCACTGACAACCAATTATTTACAGGCAATTAGTTGCCAGTTGCCCGAAACTTCTACTCATGCGCTTAAGACGTGTCTGTGGCTTACAATTGTAATTGAATTCCTTAACCGCCTTCCAAATTTATTTTCTGTAATATAATTTAAAGCTAAAAATTATTCGCATTTTATAGGTTAATCATGGATGAAGGATTCAATAATGCCATCAATTTATATTTTTGACCTTTGGTTTATGGTCACTCAAAAGCTATTGCTCTATCTATTCTAAATAATGCATGCTTTACAATTAGAAGGTTTTTGGAAATAAATCAATTAGTCAAAATTCTTTGCTACCTTAATTTTATTGAAGATGATTACAAAACAATTGTGCTGCTTGCTTTTGTCTTGTGCTGCAGAAAGCTTAACAATCAATCAGCTTGCTTTTAAAAAGCCTTATTGTTGAGAAGGCTTGCCTGCAGCAGAGACAAATTGAGAACAAATGAATATAGCTTTGTTTTTTTTTTTTTTTTTTTACTTATACTTGATAAATAAGTTAAGGTAACAACTGATTTTGACTAAAAAAAAAACGCTTCCGTGCCACTTTCTAATTGGAAGTTTTGCTCTATCTAATAGATGAAGCATTCGTTTTTGGAAGGCCTTGAACCAAAAGTCCATAAAATCTAACCCTAACTGCTTGCCAGCTTAAGGTGAATGACCCATCAACAACAATTTAATTCAACTCAATTCATTTCAATTTCACTATCTAGAATAGCAAAATAATATCTGCATTAGAAATGGCAATTAAATGACAGAAAAGAAAAGCTCCAATTTCAAATTTGCATGTTATGTTCTCTTTAGGATCTAAGAACAGATCCTTTATAATGAATTTAAATCCAATATGTTTTATTACAAAAATAGTAATATATACTGCATTTTTTTTTTGTTTGCCATTTCTGCTTTGCTACTGAAATATCTGACTTATGCTAATGGACCCAATAAATCTAGGCTTCCACCCAATTGATTTGCAACTAGTCTGCCATCTGGTGACGGCTTAATGCACGTGCATAGTCATTTGCCTCCACTATAAATCTAATTAGACCTTGAGTTTTTAGGGTGAACATCTCAATGTGGGCCTCTTACATTTAAGGGGCGTTGGAGAAAAATGTTGAGCGGCAGCACGAATGTGAGCCATCAATAAATCAATCAGTTTAATGGCAATCAGGCTCAGGGCAAGAAAGAGAAACCATTTTAAGTTATTTGCATAGTAAAATATTCAAAACTAAGGGAAGCTAGCAAAGTAATTAATTTTCCTATACCGAGAAGAAACTTGATGATTTCCATGATTTTCAGATTTACAAAGATTTATAGAATTTTCTAAAGATCTCCACTACAAAACTG
>JAQGBF010000231.1:0-10485 GCA_034698245.1 Schendyla nemorensis | reverse complement strand
CCTGAGACCAACTTAATTCAACCGACATATTTTTAATCTTAATTGGTGAGTCAATTGTTGGGGCATCTGGGACATCTGAAATCAGATAAAAGGCCAGTAATTAACATATTTCTGTCGGATCATTGTCAGCAGAATTTCAGCAATTCTCCAATTTCCATTCCCCAGGAATTGTTACAGTTGTACAACTTAGCTTATAAATTTTGATGATCTCTATAATACAACTTTTCCTAGGCACTATTCTTTAGTTCTTCATACTAATTGGACTATAAAGGTTAAGTTCCTATATGACAAACTTCACATATAAAAGAGCACAGTGGTGACCACAACCAGCCACTTTACTATAGTCAGATTTTTATATAGCCTTAATTTTTAAAATTTTTGTAATAGCCAGCACAAGTTGTTTACAAAATGGAATATGCTGAAGCAACTCTGCCAAATGTGGGCTAAGTTTTATCTTATTTTTCCAAACCTTGCACTTTTAAATAAATTTTTGTTTCACTTTCTCCAATATCATTGTGAGCCTTGCACAAAAACATGGTGGAATCCTTTCTATCTACCCACTGAACACTAAGGGTAGATAAACTTCTTTTGTTAGTGTTGTCTTGAGTTTCTTCAATCTTGTATCTGCAATGCATTTTTTTTATTGAGTACAGTACTCAGATTCATATTGCAACTTTTACCTGGTGCTTTCACTTTCTATCTTTTGGTTATTTACTGTCCAACTGTAAGATATAGGCCAATTTCCTTTAGCTTCACAAGAAATCTGTATTTCATCTCCTCTTTTTGCCACAATCTCTTGTTCAGATTTCTCAAACTCTGGTGCAGCTTCATTAAATTTTAAAATGTTAGCTAAAAACGTTTATACCATTGACTAAGCTAAATCAGCCTTACCTTGGACTTCAACTGAAACAATGTGACTTAATGGATCTTTGTCATCATTACTTGCTAAACAGATATAAATTCCAGCCATGGAGTGCTGAATGTTCCGGAATGTCAGAGTTCCATTGCTGTTAACTTCAACATGCTCGTTGCTTAATATTGATCTGCTGTTGCCAACTACATCATATATGTCTGCCAAACACATTCTGTTTTGTGAGACTTCGAAATAATTTATAATTATTCTTTTGTAATCAATTTACTTGTTGCTTGTCTCCATGTGATTTCTGGTATTGGGAATCCTTCCGCTTGACAGGTCAAAGAAATATCTTCACCGGTTTTAACTACCACATCTTGAGGTTGTGATAGCCAACGAGGTGGAACTGAAATTGAAATAGGTTTTGTAGATTTTGCATGATGTAAGAAACTGTTAAATTACACTTTTTGAAAATAAGTCTAATATTTACAGTAAAGTTCATTTTAAAAAGTTCATAAAGTATGAGAAAAAAAGAATACTGAATGAACTAGACCAATTTATGGACAAATGAAATAGAATTGATTGCATAAAACTTCAAGCAAGAAAAATGATATAATTTGGATTGAGTATCTCGTAATTACCATGTACTCTCAATTTAGCAGTGTGACTGGATATGCCGGCATGATTTTTAGCAATGCAAGTGTAATTCCCAGTGTGTCCGCGGGAAATAGGGTCGATGGATAGAACACTCGAGTACTCATCGAAGTTTCTTATGGCAATAGACAGTTCAGGTGAAATATTTTCACCGTCTTTCAGCCAGGTTATTGTTAGCGGTAAATCACCACGACTAACTACACAGGACACGCGTACCAACATCCCCTCTGAAAGGTTTTCATCTTGGAATGTAAATGGCACAACTTTGGGAGGCACTGGAAATACAAATGCATTGAAAAATCCAATTAGCTTGATTCATTACCGTTTACGGTTAGATGAGAAGTGTGAGTGGCAATGTCCGCAGAATTTTTTGCTATGCAAGTGTAATTGCCGGAATGTGCCATTTGAAGATTCTCAATGGTCAGAATGCTGGAATAATCATCTATGTTGCGTATGGATACATTATCATCTGATACTAGAGAAATGGTGTTTTTTAGCCATTTTAGGTGTATGGGTAGATCTCCTTGGTATACTATGCAAGAAATGCGGGCCGAGCTTCCTTCCGCAAGATTGTCTCGAAATTTGAAAGGCGTGATCTTCGGGGCGACTAAATCAAATGGGTACAGAACAATTTAGGATTTCCAATTCCGTAAGGATTTTTTTTGGAAATAATTACATCAGCATAAATAATTCTCCAGAATTCTGAATGTCAGTGCAGTTCTCAAATTAATAATTAATTAAATAAATAATAATTAAATACGGTATAGTCTTAAATTTCCAAATAAAGTTATACTGCAAAATCCAAATATCAAATCTGAGGGAGTTGGCAGTTGCTACAGATTTCTTTGGTTAGTCTGATCTGGTCTTTGTAGATCATCTTTGGTCTTTATCAACTAGACTTAGCAAAACTATATAATCTGGAATTTGCATAACATATTATTTGGATTTTGCCTAATAAGGATAGATGGCAATAGTTTAATGGGGTGTTTATTTCTCAAATATTTTCGGGAGGTAAAAGTCGTAGAGATAACATCCTTTTGATCAAATCTCTGTTTCTTATGAGGCTAGGTTATAGACAAAACAGGGAGAAAAAGATGTACATGCTGCGACTTGGTGCGGAGTAGACATGTGACTCCGCACAGAGCCGCATTGTCATTCATCTGTTATGTAAGGTGGAGGCGAATGGCCTCTATGCCAGCCATCAAAAACATGTCTCATAGATACGTTACTCGATCCACCCCTCAGTACAATATAGTGCAATAGTGCTTAACTGGACATTTGTAGATAGCAACATGCAGCCAACAACATAAGATAGTAAAAAGCAACTTCATAGATTATGATTTGGGAAATGCACTAGCATGTAATTTTTGTAAACCAATTTTGTAATAACATTCTGAAGTCAGAGATACCTAATTACAGTATACTTATTCTGCAGTACACTAGTACCTACCAAAATAACTGAAGCAAACTCATTTGGGACAGTAGTAGATGGCAAGTTACTTTATGCTTATTTATTAGGTAACTTAGTTTTTTGTGAATAGTAGAAAGCTTGCATACCCTGAACAAGAAGTTGTGCCGTGTAGGACACTTCAGACGCCCAGTTACTTGCAACGCATGTGTAATTGCCAGAATGTTCTGATGTAACACTTTCAATAGTTAGTGAATTGGCGTGAGTGTCAAGGCTACGAGTGGCTATTCCAAGTCTTGGAAGCAAACTTTTCCCATCTTTGTGCCAATCAAAGGTGACCGGCATGTCACCCTGGCTAACGGTACAAACAATATAGGCCCTCATGCCTTTAAAGAACTGGTCGTCTTGGAATGCGAAGGGCACGATTTTAGGAGGCACTGCAATCAGAAGACACAAAGAAAAATGAATTTACCATTAACGAAGAGACCGGTCGAATGACTAGCGACGCCAGCGGGGTTTTCGGCTTTGCAAGTGTAGTTGCCATTGTGGCGTGGACTAATGGAACTGATCATTAGAATACTGGAGAATTCGTCTAATGCGTGCAGCGTGATGCCATTGCCTTCTGACAAAGGTTCATTATTTCTAAGCCAAGTTATTTTCATAGGACTTTGCCCTTCACTGACAACGCATGTGATGCGTGCACGTGCCCCCTCTCTGATTAAATCCTCTTGGAATGAAAATGGGGTAATTTTTGGAAGAACTGAAAGTATTGTAAGTTTAACAACAGTGCAACCGTCTAAGGTCTTGTACATTGGAACATGCTTATAACGACTTTATGGCAGTTATTGGTTAATAATTATTGGTTCGTGTGTGTTCAGTTCACAGCCACTTTTCAACAATAGTTATGAAAAATGAGTAATTGTTTACTTCTACTTTATTGTTGAAGAGTCACTTTTAAAATGCACTTCTGTAAATGGAATGCACCAACTGTGCTCATGAGGCGTCAAATGCATCTACTTGTGCGTTTGGTATTGTTAAATTGCATTTCTAATACAAAATAGACGTACGATGGCGGGCTCTAAGCTTTAAGCTTTATCCAAATTATTGTTGAAAAGTTTATACAAATGTCCTTTTGTGAATTGAACACATTTAATATTGCTCATTGCTTATAGCTTATGCCTTTGTATGCTATTGATAGTACTGTCAAGAGGCAATAATAAACGACATTACCACATGGGATCAACAAGTTCTGACATTATCAGACTATAAGACAACTTATTAACACGACTTAAACAGCCTCTTGAATGACGTTATAAGCTGGTTTCAATGTACTCAAAATTTATGTCTAACCCATGACAGTTAATTCTACAACTCCTTCTGCAGTGACTTGATTTTCTCCTGATGCAATGCATTTGTATTGACCGTCATCATTTCGTCTTTGAATTCCTTCGATTATCAATGAACCATTTTTGTATATGCGATGGCGCATATGGAGTGGAAGGAACTGTCCACCTAAAAAAAGCAATTCCAATTCAAATAGATCTTGCTTAAAAAAATAAAAAATCTACATAGATCATAGGTCATACTTCTCTTCCAGGCAATGTTTGAAATGGGATAGCCATAAACTGGGCAATCCAATTGCACTCTACTTTCTTGGGTCGCATTATATCTAGCGTTTTGTCGAATACCTAGTTTTCCTAATGGTACAGAAAAAGTTTACAAAATTCGAATCAGTTTTGTTAATAATTCACATGCCATTCATATAAAGTGTATGTGCTTAATATGTTCTTGCCTGCAATATTTATTCTTGAGAAGTATTGTGAAAAGCCGGCTTTGCTTACTGTGATGCACCGGTACAGTCCCCCATCTTCTACTCTTACTGTATTGATTGTCAGTTTGCTTGATATTTCATTACTTCCGCTTGATCTCATACGTATTTGTACATTTGCTTGCCTGTGCAAATCAATATTGTCTAGGTTCCATTTTATTTCTGGAATTGGATTTCCTCTAGCGGAACATTCCAATATGAGCTTGTCACCCGGTTGTAGTAATTGCTCTGTGAAGCCTTCAAATATTTCTGGCATTGTATCTGACATACAAAAAATTAAATCATAAATATTCATTACAATAATATGGAGAGTTTCATATATTATATAATAAATTGCATTAGTCTGAACTAAAAATATCACTTTACTCTGCAAATTATAGATAGACTTTTTGTGTTTAAGTCCTGTGCTATCTAATCGTATCTAATGGACTCTTTTTTATGTCTAGCAGACTGTACTAAGTGCAATCTATCAATTTGAATAAAGTTTCTTGTAAAAACTTTTGAAAAGAATAATTACCTCCAAGTTTAAGTAGTGCAATTCCATAATTTGAGTAAAAATCATTTTTGGCAAAACATTGGTAAATGCCGGCCAGTGAAGGTTTCATGGTAGGAATGTGTATAGTTTCATTGTTTGTTTGAACCACATCAACAGGCAACTCTCTGCCATCTTTCACCCAAGTTATGCTGTGAACGGGTGAGCCAGACACCTTGCAAACTAAAGTAATTGCTTGGTTTGCATCAACCACTGAAGATGATGGTGTTATTTCAGCGGTCAGTGGTGCTGTATGCAAAAAAAATTAATATTACAGTATTTGTGCCCTTTGTAATTGTTGGTAGTTACCTGTTACTGAGACTTTGGTTGTTACTTTATCACTTTTGACTTCATTGGTTGCAGTACACATGTATTGGCCTCCATCAGAAACTTGAGCATTCTCAATCACTAGAGATCCAGACATTACTTTAATCCTCTGTGTTAGTTTTACAGCTTCATATTGGCCTTTTGTGGTTTGTTTTGACCAACTATAATGCAATAATTCTTCGTAGTTATCATTTAAACATTTTAAAACAACTATTAACTCTTACATGTAATTTGGCGTTGGCTGTCCATTTGCAACACATGGCAACAATAATTGTGTGTTTATTGGCACTGCAATTTCCTGTTGGCTAAAAGTTACTTTAGGGGGGACCTTACCATGGGAATCTAAAAAAAGAAATTTTTTTAGAGTTACCTAAATTGGAAATAATTGCTTTAGATACCTGTGACAATCAAACGTCCATTTGTGACACTTCTCTTTATTTCACCGGTTAGTTTGTGAAGTACTTGACATTGGTAAGAAGTGAGAGCATCATTATTTTCAACATCTTTGATGAGTAATTCTCCAGTTGGCAAGAGCATAAATTTCGAATCTACAGGAATTGAATAGATTACTTTATTAATCTGTTTTTCTTTCTTGCAAATTGCATGGCACATTCTGGGTTCTTTATTTATAAACGTCTAAGATACTCACTTGAATCTAAATTTGAAGATGTTATGGATACAACAGAGTCTCTGATCCAAGCGGTAACATTGACATATCTCTGCAAGAACTTTGGAATGTGGCATCGCATCACTGCGGTATTTCCTCTAATTGCATACACATCATACACATGGACATCAAAAGTTTGACCAACAACTATATACATTAAAAAATTACAACTTGACCATAAACTGATACATTACTTAAATCAATACAAAATACTATACCTCCTTTGACTTTTATCTCTGTAGAAATAATGGTACCCTGGTTATTAGTGGCAGCACATTTATAAGATACTCCATGGACATCTTGCCTGTAGTCTTCAGCAGAAAATGGTGGAAAGACAAGACTTCCATTTGTCAAGACTTGGCGAAGTCTTGGTATATTGACTATAGGAGAACCATCAGAGAGAAGCCAGGAGATTTTTGGTTGTGGTTGTCCAGAAGCCAGGCAGGGAAGCTGTCCTCCAGTTGAATTTGAGAAGTCATAGTAGAATGGAAAAGTAGTAGAAAATTTGGGTGCTAAAAGAAATACAATTTAGATTTGTGAAAACTATGTTTTTAGGAGAAAATTTATGGTCAGCAATTTAAAGGAAATTAGTAAAGTACCCTGCTGAAAACCCTATTGGATCCAATTGGAAATTTCATAGGAGATGATAGGATTAATAGGATATTTAATACGAAAGAATGGAATTAAATGGAATCAATTGTGATATTTAATAGGTTTAATAAGATCTAATTGGAAATGGTAACTGTTCTAAGGTCTCAAAATTCTGTTGGATCCAATGAAATGCAATCAAAACGTGTCAGTCAGGTTTTACAGCAGGGTGCCATATTTAAGATAACTCATTAACTAAGATAATTAAGAATTAAGATCATTAAGATAACCCATTAAAATCTGTATTCATTGCATTAAAACCTGTGAGTTGGTATTTACACACAAATATGTTTGTACCTTATTGTACCTGTAGCCAAACTTGGCATATTATTGAGAATACTTTATTCACTTTTACTCCTTTATAAGGGACTATGTCATACAGCAATTATTTTTAAAAGGGCAAAAAGGTTTTTCTAGACCTTTCCTGACTTCCACTATAGTTTTAATTTTCCAAAGCAGAAATTTAGTGTATAATTGACAATACTAGATTCTCCTTTACTCCCTTATTAAAGACTATTTCATACAACACTTATTTTTAGCAGGGCAAGATGGTTTTGCTAAGACTTTCCTTATCCCCAGCCAAATTTGAAAAAAAAACGCACCCAACCTCAAGTATTAATTTTCTAAAACAATAACTTAAAAAAAAAATCAAACTTTTTTTTTGCTTTAAACCCTTTAGAGACCAACTCAATTACTATTCTTCTTTCCCCTTCCCCCTTCATCCCACAGACAAAATTAACAAAATTACCCCAAGCCCTTTCCAAAAATAATGAACACACCCTATGAGTGTGTCATTAATTTAAAATTAATAATATACATTTATAACGACAAACAAAATTTTATTTTATTTATACTTTACTGCAATTTCTCCCTTCCCACGTGACCAAGGGCATAAAATGACGTCATCTTACCTTGCTCAGAAGCAGTGACAGTTAGCATGGTGAGAAGCAGTAGGACAAAGGCATGCTCGCCTAATCTGCCTGATAGCACTTCCATGGCAACCAAAAGCCTTCAAATTGGAGGCAACTTTGATCTGTACAATCCAAGGATATCCTTAGCACCAGAGAAACACTTCAAATTTGTTCACTGATGGCTCAGTTAGATTGAGAAAGGGATGTGAATAAGAACACTTCCCCTAACGTGGGTCGTCAAAGGGCATGATGGGAAGGCTTGCACCAACTTTTCACCCCCCAAGGCTAATTCAACCAAAGGCTCCAGGGAATTTAATTTGCGAATGAGTAATGTAATTAATGCTTGATTATTTTATTTTGATTAGTTAATAATGCAGCTGATGTTTTTTTATTTTTTTTTATTTGAGATTTGTTAATTGAATAAAAATGTTGGGAGTAATTGATAAGAGGTTCTTAAGTATGAGAAAAGTTTTTGTAAAAGTTAAATTGGTGTTAAAGGACAATTGGCAATTGTGGGGCAAGTTAATGATTAAATTGAATTGGATACAGTTGATATGATGTTTCATAAATTGGATGTAGTTGCATACTGTTATTTAAAATGTTTTAGTTTGTTATATTACATAGCATATAGATAATACAGATTATGTGCAAAGTTGGATAATTTTTACTTTTTACTATTATACTATCTATAAACACTTTGATTTTTTTTAATAAATCAGATTGTTTATAACTTAGTTATTTTATAGCTGCATAAACGTATTCTCATGCACTAAACATAATTTAGATACTCCATAATGATTTTTAGTATATCTATTTACTTTCCAAAAAGTATACTTCATTTAATTTTTTTCTGATGCGAGATAAACTTCCCTGCACAGCTCAGTATGGCAAACTGCCAAGTGTTTATATTAAGTGAATTATGGGATTGACAATGGCGGCCTGCATGCAATATTAACTTTGAAATACTTTTCAAGAAACTCTATCAAGTAACTGACACAACAAGGTTATAAAATACTGAATTTATTTTCAATTGTCATTTTGAATGGTGGTGTTAATTAGAATTAATATAAGAGCTTTGTGATATAACAAATTTCTCTTATCATTTCACTATCTGATCTGTCATCAAACAAATAGGATTGCATTGCATCTCTTCATATCAGATAAGCTTTAATAGTACATGAAGTATTAATATCATTACTACTTATTTTCAGAGCTGTTTTCTTTAATGGCTTCTTCTAAGCAAGCAATGGATGTCAACCCAGATTTGGCTGCAGAAAGGCTGACAGCCACTTTTAATGTGACTGAATTGACAACTCTGTTGGATCAATCTGAAGAAAATACTGAGGAAAGAAGATTTGTAGGTGTGTTGAAAAATTGTTCTAATGTTGAAAAATCTCATTTTATAATTTTTTTGATGATTTTTGTTTCCTGTAGAAAAGTTTTTCTATGAAGATCCTAACATGCCTGATGCATTTGGAATGCTTAATTTAAGCACAGATGATATGTACAAAAGTGCACTTAAAACTGCGAAATACTTTGATAGGAAAATTGCCGAAACTGATGATCTTCCTGGCCAGGCATTCGGAAATATGCAGTAATATGTTTTTGTATTTCTCATATTGTAAAATATTTGCTATACCCAAGAGTTACAGTTTTCATTATGTATAGTATGTATCCAAATGCACAAATATGCTAGTTGCCATACATAAAAACTGAATAGAGCATTTGCGCAAAATGTTTACTTGCAGCAAAAGTCATGATGGTAAAGTTTATATTTATATTTACCGGTATATGAAAATAATTTATAAATTTGTCCATCTTAAACAAAACAAAAAATTTTGTTTATTGTTTTCTACTTAATCACTTTCAATTGCAGGTATTCCATTTTTATTTATTTTTATTATCGTATAGAGCTGCTGGAGCAATCCATAATCGTTTCATCGCTTATCCCATGGAACATCCTTTCACTCTCCATTCTGTGCTCTTCAGACCAACAGTTCTTCGATTAGGAACTAATGAACAAATTGAGAAATTCATTCCATTAATGGATAGCCAAAAGATCATTGGCACTTACGCTCAAACAGAACTGGGACACGGTATGCTAATTTTGTTTATCACCTATTTACAGTACATGAACTCTATTTCTGAATTTTAATACATTAAAAGCTCTGCAGACCGGACGTATGGTTTCCTATATTTTTTTAAATTATATCTTTCAGGTTCAAATATCCGCCGTCTTGAAACTACCGCCACATATGATCCTACAACAGAAGAATTTGTCTTGCATTCTCCAACTCTTACTTCATCAAAATGTTGGCCTGGTGGATGTAAGACTATGCTTGCACACTATCTTCTCTTTAAAACTAATAAGCTACTTATTATTAGTGGGACGCACCTGCAATTACGCTATCGTAATGGCTCAGTTGCACACTAAAAACCGGTGCCATGGTTTACACCTATTTCTTGTGCAAATCAGAGATTTGGAAAGTCATGCTCCATTACCAGGTAAGTTATTGTAAAGATAAGGGTAAAAAAAATGCAAAAAAAAAAAACTTTTTTGTTTTATGTAAAATAGGCATCACAGTAGGTGAAATAGGACCCAAATTAGGAATGCAGAATACAGATAACGGTTTTCTGAGATTCCATCATTATCGGAT
>JAQGBF010000230.1:0-10486 GCA_034698245.1 Schendyla nemorensis | reverse complement strand
AGTTCCACGGGGCCAGAAGAGGGCGTGCACGTCCATTGCCTTTCCATTTCTCACACCACGCGGCGCTGACAGCCGAGGGTGCCACCAAGAAGGGGATGGGAGAACCCAGAAAAGCGGATGGTGACCCATTGCTTAGACACAGTTTCCCTATACCGATCAATCACATGCCACGTTTGCTCGCCGTGTATGTCCGCCAGGGGGCGTTTTTCGCCAAAGCAAAGTATGACAGTGGCAAATGGAAGAAGCAGTTTATACCCCGGTTGAGTGTGTTTGTATTGCGAAGAAGGGGACTGAAGGAATAGCTTTTAGGCATTGGGATGAAATGCACAGTGGTGTGCTGTTGTGCAGGGTAGTCTAAATATTTGGGTTTTTTGTGGGGGCGGCTTCAATACCAGAATGCGAGTTTTCGAGGTGGTTGAATGGATGGCATAAAGAGATAGTGAAGTGGATATTTTAGAGTTTTTGGAGATTGGAGAGACGTAGAATATCATTTCTGGTGTAATAGTAGTGCGGTTATAAAAGCTGGCGGACAGGACCACTACCTCCAGAAAGTAGCTCGCTACTGTTTTCATTACTTCCATGATAAAAGTAGTGCTTCTACTGTTTTCGCTACTTCCATGAAAATGTAGTGGTATCTCTACCGCTACTTTGCTTGGTATCTCTATTAAATCACTACTTATCACTGCTCAAGAAAAAAGTTTCATTTCATAACACAATACAATGCAATTAAAGTTCAATTTATCTGTTTTTTTTTTTGTTTTTTTTTTCAATTTTTTTTTTGGTGAGTGGAGGCTTGATTCAAGTCTTGACACAAGGCATGCAGGTGTTTTCCCACTCAGCTCAAGGCTTTTAACTCAACTCAAACTCGTTATTTAAGGCTCTGTACATTATCATTACTTGGCTATTTGTCGCTACTTCCGTCGCTACTTTCACTTTTTAGTACTGGCGATACTTCCTTGTTCTCAGGAAAGAAAAAGTAGCGGACACACTCTTCGCTCCTAAAAAACTTGATTGCTACCATAGTAGTGCCGCTAAAAGTAGGGGTAGTGGTCACAACACTGCTGGCGGAGATGTTATTGACGAAGAGACCTTTTGAATAAGCAATGCGCACATTTTTATTGCTTTGATTACTTTTGTCTGCAAAACCAGAACTTTTTTTAATACTCAGATAATTACAATACTAAAAATGGATTTGCACCTCTTCATTCACAGATACTATGCTATTTCAAGGCTTTAAAGCATCGATACTTACTATGCAGTATTGTGTATTATGATTGGACAGCAAACTTGAACCCAAGTCTGTGGGCTTGAATAGCTATGGTTGGTAGTATTTTAGCAGGTGAGGAAAAATTCTAAAATGGAGGAGGAGAAAGCCAATGATTCTGTGGTGATGCACTGTAGATTCCTAGAATGGCGAATTTTGTAGGCGGCCTGACCCCTAGCATCTGCGTTTAAGAATACGATAACAGTTGAAATAAAGGCAGATATTATATAAAACCCATGTTTTCTATTCGTTGAAATGTTTGATTAGCTCCATTGTTGTTCCTGAGTGGCTGATTAATGGTTTTATATCACTTTACATTGTTTACTTCTGATGTTACAAGAAAAAATAATTTCCTCAAAATTTATTGCAGTTTAACAATCAAAGTATTCCTTCCATCAGTGAACTTCGAAGAAATTCTCCTCTCAAACGTACTGTACCTCGAAGTGTGTTTTTGTATTAGATGCCACTCACAATGGGACCACATGATGACATATTAAGCCATACTCGCAGATTTTTTTCAATCTTAGCCAAAAGCTTAAGTTGGCCTTCCTTAATGTTCGATTTGAGGGATTTAACTCACCTCGCAAAAAAATAGCAAGAAATTTAAATTAAAACACAGGACTATTTGCAGTAACGTCTGTATCATTCCACCATTTGGTGAAGTGATATAGGAATTCCTCTAAGAAACATGGAGGTGTAAATAGTCAAATGGCCAAATATGCTGACTTTTAAGTGGAGATCTCTTGCCAATTTTAGAGAGGTGCATTAAATCCTTCAAGTAAGGTAATAAGGAAGGTCATCCCGGGAAGAAAAAAACATTTCAAGTTGATTAATTGAAAAAAAATTAATTTTCAGTTATTTTGAATTCGTTTATCGACACTTTCAAATTTTTTGAATTTTCAGATGGATAATTAGTTTCACTTACCCATTAGGTCCAAACATTTGAGAATAACTCAAACACATTCAAATTGATTCAAAAACATTTGGGAAGTTGACATGAATTGCCATGAATTATCGCATTTGAAGATAATTCAAAGCAACTAATACTAATTGTTGTGGCAATTAGTACTATTTGCCAAGGCAATTAGTATTAATTGCCTTTTCTCAATTGTTTTGAATTATTTTGAATTATCATTCAAACCAGTTACTGAACCGATAATTCAAAACAATAGAAAACATTTCAAAGTGTCGATAAAGTATTTCAAAACAACTGAAAAATTATTTAATTAATTATTTAATTTCTCAAATTATTTTCAAATTATCCGAATTAAAATGTTTTGGAATGGTTTGAAATGTTATTTCTTCCTGGGATCTGCAAGTTTCGGCCAAATTTGAGGAAAGTCTGAGAGTGGCTTATTCATTATTATTCAAGTGTTCTCCTTGTCTTAAAATTCCGAAGCGAAGCAGTGCAAACGAAATCATTAATATAATTCTTTACCATGAATTCATCCATCTTCGATTCCTTCGGCCTTCCTTTTTTCCCCCCAAGTTATTCATCCATTCACTCATCCATGCATGCAGCATCCATTGGGAGCTGCAGTTGATTGTTGATGCTCTGGCTTTGCAGCAAAGCCATCCTGCGAGGGGTGGCGAAAGCGTAATTAGCTCGGAGTTAATCGAGCTCATGTCAGATAACACGCATGCGCACGTTCAGCTCGAGGCAGTTGGAGTGGCTGCTGTAGTGGGTGGTTATGGCAGGCGGGGACGTTGGAGTGCGCGTGTATGCAGGGGGATAAGAGTAGGCGTTCGCCTCCGCCCTGTGGTGTGTTTCGCTGATTGGAAAATAAAAAGGAATCGTACATCATGCGGTATAGATTCTGCCGCAGTGGTCTTCGCTCTCCCCTTTTCCCTCCTTCCATTGCCAACAAGCATCTAAAAACACTATAGCCAAGTGATTGTTAACCAATATTAACTATAATACCTGTGATATTCTCTATGTACTTAGAGTAATAGATTCTCGTAATTGTTTTACGTCGTAACAAAAGTTTCGTAATTAAACCCACATGTGGGGTTTAATTCCCTATGCCTGTGATTTTCAACAATGAAACATCACAGGTAATAGTTAAGTTTCTTAACACATAGTGTCGGAGGGAACCTTCCTCCACATTGTGTTAACCTATACACACCTATTGAAATAAACAAATGAAATAAAGTATAAGCTGAATGTTGCATAAGAATTAAACAATGCCTGCTTGTTTAATTTCCAAGCATAGTTCATTTTAACAATATTTAGACGTTTGTGAACTAAGCCTAAGATGCCTCTAGATTCAAGTGTTTTTCTCGTGCAAAATTAAGCTTTTGCTTTTTGTCGCTTGGGAAAGTGCTATAGAGAGGTTCCTCGCAAGATGTGCGAGGATCCTTAATTGTCGAATCGAGTTTATCCTTGGGCCATTCCATCCAACAGCTTTTCCCCTGTCAGGTTTGCTTTTTGTGATGACGTCAGCGGATGTCATATCTAGATCCAGAAACCATCTTTTTCTGTGCACAATTTTTTGCGGATTTCTGAGGTGGAGGTGAAATAAATTGACATTCGGTGTTGCCATTCGAGCGTTTTTTATTTAAAATTGAAGTTTTGGCAAGTTTTACGCAAGAGTAAGTGCTAGGTGTTCAGGAATGAACTGCGGTAAGTGAGAGTAATTGGTTGGATTTTTCTGGAGCGCTTTAATAAGGTATGTGAAGAAAATCGAGAAAGAGGAATAGCAATGCTGACGGCATATTAGTACCTGGTGCTTTGCTATTCACGTGGCTATAATTGTTAGTGCAAGTTAAAAACAGTAAAGCCATTTTAATCTGATACCGGGGATAAGAAGTTTCGATTATGGGGAGAAGAAATTATAATCTGACTGAATATGACATCTTCCGATCCCTCTTGATTTGTTTTTGTCCTAAATTGTTTGGATAAACAATTATTCGTTATACGTATAACGCTATATTCCTATAAAACTTTATTTTATAATTCATATGCATATACAGTATATGCATATTGGAAAAATACCTCCACAAAAGGTCCTTTGTGGAGGTTTACATGGACCTCCATACCGTGGACCTTTCATAGACGCTTATGTAAGGTACATGGTGGAGGTCCACATAGACCTCCATGCCGTGGACGTCCACGAAAGGTCCACGGTGCCAGCACTGGTGATTTAGTTGGTTGGAAACTTGCCTCTGAACCCCAGAGTGTGGGTTCAAACACGGCCAGTGTCGTCGGTGTCGGTGTTGGTCTGCATTTGTAGTATTAGAATATTGTGATTGCAGAATTCTGTGTTGTTTTTTATTGGTGGACTTGACTCAACATGGAACAAAAGTACCTAGTCCAGGTCCACGGAAGGTCCATGGCATGGAGGTCCACATAAACCTCCACAGTGGACCTTTCCTTATTAGAAAATAAATTTTACATAATAAAATTGCAAATGTTACATTTGGGTGACCACTAAGGTCTTGAAATTTTTTACCAAATATAAAAAAAATCTCTCCAAATAATGATAAAATGAGCTAAAAATAAGCCGAAATGCTACACACTCTAAAAATCCCTCTAAATCCCTCTAAAAATTGCATGTATAAATAATTTCTTTTAACAGTTTGTTGTTTGTTTCCAAGACTTTTCATGGTTCTGGCTCCAAATCCATTGTGGATTTGAAAAAGACTCAAGATTTTCTAACCTTTCTCCAATTATATTTTAAAAAAATTCCATTACATTTTACTTTATTTTTACGAGATAGACAAGTTATTTAATTACTAGTTTAATATTTATGTAATTAATTATTTTAATTATTTATTATTGTATGTTCGACTGTAATTATGTAGATACAACATTAAGATGTAAGGGGGCGCTATTGTTTGCTTTGCCATGATTGTGCAACTTCCTGTTGGATTAAGATAAGATGTTCGCCATGTTTGCTGAACAAGTTTTTTTAGTGTTCTGACAGAAGATAACGAATCTCATAAACTATTCAAAGAAATTCTTTCAGATTTTGTGGAATCATTAAGGAAAGTGTGATGTGATGTATATTCTTACTCAATATCTTTTAATTTTGTGTTTTAATAGCCGAGTTCTGACTGTTTTTTGAAAACATCTTCCTAATCGCTTATCACTTTTTTCAGTGCTGCCGACAAAAGCCAAAAACCAAATCTCAGAAACTATTCAACAAAATCTTTTCAGATTTTGTGGAGACATTATGGAAGGTTTGATGTTTATTTCTACTGAATATCTTTTATTTCGTTGATTATTAGCCGAGTTCTTATTTTTTTTTTAAACTCGTTTTCAAAATCGCTAATCCCGTTTTTCAGTGCTGCCGACAAAAAACCAATCTCAGCCTAGACTCACCCAATCTCAGACCGGAGCAGCCTTTGTTCCTTCCATAAAGATAGTTCTATGATTAATGATGACCAAGGACATGAAGCTAGAAGAATGTTAGCGTAATTACAAGAAACCCAGAGAGAAGTTTAAAGACACAGAAATTTATTCTCTAATTGGTAAGTCAATATCTATAAACCAATGGCCCTTAACTTAAATATGAAATTTATTTTGCAGTTGAGATACAAAAACACAATGTTTCAAGGGAGAAAAGAAAAAATCGACCATCAAATCGACTATCACAGAATGATTAACATGGCAGCAGGGAAAGATTGCCGTCATCTTCTGTATGTAAAAAGTAGCTTTACAAGACCAACAATTTAACAGACAGGTGGCTAATTGTATATATTTTTACAGAGCAAGTCGATTTAATACTTCTATGTTAAATTTTAGAGTCGGATGGCTAGTTAATAATGTTTTACTTGTTTTTTAGTGTTCATTGTCATCTCCTAACATGTGGCAAATGCACCGTGATTCTTCAAGATTTCGATATAAAGTATGTACCCTATTTCCTATTTAATACTTCTGTGCTAAGTTTTAGAGTTGGACGTCCACGTACGGTCCTTGATGGAGGTCCACATAGACCTCCATGCCGTGCCACATAGACCTCCATGCTGTGGACGTCCATGAAAAGTCCATAATGCCGCCGGCGAGTCTATAGTATTGGAATATTGTGATTTCAGAGTTTTGTGTTGTTGCCTATGACCCAGTTGTCACCCATGACCCAGTTGTCACCCGTAATGTTAAACCCCATTAAAAGAAAAAGCTCCACGGTGGAGGTCCACGTAGACCTTGCTAAATATTAATGTTAGGCTGCTTACGGTTCGAAAGTTATACAGCAATTTGTGAAGGAATAGATGTGATATAAAAATAACAGACAATTTGTTAATTTATTTACAGAACTTATTTTAACGTGCAACGATGTGGAAACAGCTCCACGAATCAAATCAGGAATCCGATTTCATGGAAAAAAATTTGTCTATGCCTAGTGCATGTCCACCGACGTGCATGTCCTCCGGCAGATTTTGAGATTGGGTGACCTCTGATTTGAAAACCAACAATGCCATTAGATTCAGCGTCTTCTCCCAGTCATTTTGATATAAGGTAGTCTATACTTTACTTAAATAGCCACAAAGTTAACAAGGTTTTTAATTTCAGGTACCTTACCTTACATGAAAATGAAATTTACATAATACATTTGTGGAATTTGAGATTGGGTGACCTCTGACTTAAGAACCAACAATGCCGTTAGATTCAGCTTCATCTCCCGGTCATTTTGATATAAGATAGTCCATACTTTACTCGAAAAACCATGAAAAAAAAAATTAAAAACAACAAAAAAAAATTTACCGCAACCCGTGCATGTCCCCATGCCGACTTTGGTGGGTCAAAGTCGGCATGGGGAGATGCGGTACGACCATGCAAATTTTTTGGGTTTTTTTTTTCTTTTTTTCTTAATGGTTTTTTGAGTAAAGTATGGACTATCTTATATCAAAATGACCGGGAGAAGATGCTGAATCTAATGGCATTGTTGGTTTTTAAATCAGAGGTCACCCAATCTCAAAATCTGCAAATTTATTGTGTAAAGTTTATTTTTAAGTAAGGAAAGGCCCACTATGGAGGTTTATGTGGACCTCCATGTCTAGGACCTTTTGTGGACGTTACTTAAGGTCCATGGTAATAGGAATAGATGTGATATAAAAATAAAAGACAATTTGTTAATTTATTTACAGAACTTATTGCAACGTGCAACGATGTGGGAAAAGTATAGAAACATAAACAAGATTGTTGAAGTTGGATCAAAAGATTATGAACATATAGAAGAATGCTGCTATCAGTTGCAATATACAAGGAACGCCTGCCTAAATGCTTTGTAACAAGAAATAACTCAGTACCCATATCTTGTGTAATGTATTATACGCTAATGTTAAATTAATCATATGATGTAAACATTACTTATTTTTTGGAATGAAATAAATTAAATCTTTAAATATTATATATTGTTTCCATGTTGTGAAATCATTTTAGCACTTTATGCTAGTAGTTTTTATTTATTACAAATAACATTTGTTGAAATATAATCTAGATGCTACAATATCCGATTATGTGAAGTATTGTGGTCCAAAAATATGAGATTCAGTGGCCCTAACCTATGGCCAAATTATAGGATTATGTGGCCCTACAATGTGGCAAAAATATCAGGTTCTGTGGCCTTAGGATGAGGCCAAAATATAGCATTCCTGGCCACAAATCTGTTCTAAAAATATAAGATATTCGGATGCAAAGTCGCAGCCAAAGCATAAAGATTCTCTGCTGCTATCGTGGGTCCAAAATATTGCATTTTGCGGCTAAATGTATCGGATATTTTTTGCCCCAAAAATTCTTTTGAAATATTGGATTTTTTTGCCCCAGGCTGCAGCAAAAAATATCCCACGTCTGTCAAGCAATGCGTTGCAGAGTGGGGGATTCTATGTGGGATTTTTAGCCACCGAGAATCGGATTTTATCGGCCACACGATTCCTTCTGAAATATAGCATTCTTTTGCCCCAGGAAGGAGCAAAATGTATCCGACGTGCATGGAGCAATGCGTTGCCAAGTGGGCGATTCTGCGGGGGATTTTTAGCCCCAGGAAATCTGATACATGGGGCAACACGAATCGTTATGAAATATCGCATATTTTGGTCCCAGGAAGCAGCCAAAAAAATCGGATTAAAATGGAGCAATGCGTCACAAAGTGGGCGATTCTGTGGGGGATTTTTAGCCCCAGAAAATCCGATTTCCGATCCGATTTGTGTTTCCTGGGTTGTACCGAGGAAAGGCTGCTGCGCACCTTTAAGTCAAAGGGATCTTCCCTTTAGTTTTAATCTTGCTCACTAGGTTCGCTATTGCAGTACTTTAAACACCTTAAGATCTTGAATCTATACATGAACATTAGTTGCCATTGTAAATGTTTAGCAATGGAGTGCAGTAGCCATATTTTAAATTTGATTGATATTTTCAGTGCGGGAGCATAAAAAAACTGCATTAGTTCAGCGATGTATCCACCAGGCTTTCTTTCCAGTCTCTCATATTATCTAGTTCCTTGTTCTACTGACATGATCAATCCATGACACTTTCAGAATAGTTAGAGTGAGTGGATGTTAGTTTTTTTGTTAGTTTCATGAATTAATCATGCCAGGAATCCAAGAGACTAGATATTATGAGAGACTAGAAAGAAAACCTGGTGGACACAATACTGAACTAAAGAGTAGTTTTTTATGCTCCAGGTCCCGGGTGTACACTGGCGAGCATAAAAAACATGCCATTAGTTAAGTACTGTATCATTAGGGTTTCAGTCTCTTGTATTCCTGGCATGATTAATTTATGATACTTTAAAATCAGTTAGAGTAGCCAGATGTATGTTGTCATTATGGATCGATCATGCCAGGAATACAAGAGACTATATAACTTACGAGACCGAAAAGAAAACCTAGTGACACAATACTTAACTAATGACATGTTTTTATGCTCGCGGGTGTACAATATATAGCGCATCAGCGAGATTACAACTAAACTAAAGTTGTACATGTATTATGCAAGGATTTCTGAATCGCCGACACGAAACAGAAAGCGTTCATATTTTATACACACTACAACACCGAGAAAGGACAAAGGCACTATCAGAGAAATGCATTAGTACACCTACTAAATCATACAGATATTTCACTCAGATTAAATCTCCGGACCCTCCAAGCGGTTAGTGTACCATGAAACTCCATTTTATCCATCCATTGGGCATGAAAATAAAAAGAAACAATTTCACAATATGCTTCACTGCATGGCACGATATCAAGATCTTATCTTCCACCTATACTTTCCCTCCCTATAATATGCATTCTGTTTGAACTCTATTTGCATAAATTGTATGCTTGGTAATTTTTAGATCATCGATTTTTTTTAACCTCCCCTGCGTTTTTCAATGGCAGCAAGTTTTGAAATCATCCGGATGCTAATCTGGCTCGCATTTTTTATGCATTAAAAGCAATAAAAAGAAAGCTTCAATGCCATCCCACGCCTCTGTTTAAATTAAACCTAGCAGTTAGCTTTGCCCTCAGATGTTCTTGGGTCGCGTCATAAATAAATGAATGCAGTGACAGGTGTAACTTCCGGATTAGGATGTGCATCTGAGGTTACAGCATATTAAGTCTTTGTTATGTATGGAAATTAGCATAGTTTGCCCATAAAAATTTTTCCTTGAAGCGCTTGGCAATAGCAGCTAGGCCGCCGCAATCAATAAGACAGTGCACTTGTTTGCCTTATTTTCCGGTTGAAAAACAAATTTTATGGTAATATAGATTTAAAGAGGAAAGGATGTTTGGTAACAACTGCAAAATTGAGTTTAACGTCGCAGCGAGTAGACGATAACGACAAAATAAAGTTTAATGGCACAGTTGTGGTCATAGGCGCTAAAGCGATCTAACTTGATGTAGAACCGCTTTAGCGTATTCACGTTGTCATTCGGTGCGTTCGATCAAGGACCAGAACAAGAGGACTAGAAACTTCCTATGTAAGCTAAACCCATGTTAAAAACCCAACCCAATTTTGCAGCCGTTGCTTACACAAAGCTTCACCACACTATTGTTTAAGCGTCATTTTTTGTTTGCATTTTCAACAATTATATTTTTTTAACGCATACACAAATATTTTACTATCGGATTCTTAGCTTGACAACTTGGTTTCATTCTCGGACCTTCGACTATTTCTAACTTGCAAACAAGCATAAGGTAGTGCTATTTTTTCCGTATTTACTATTTTGTCTTTGTACATACACATCAGCAGGCAAGTTCCCATCTGGACCACGGTTCTACATGGTGGCGAGAATTTACTGA
>JAQGBF010000229.1:0-10498 GCA_034698245.1 Schendyla nemorensis | reverse complement strand
GTTAGCAACGGGAGTGCCGAGCATCGCATTGTTTGCTCAGCTGGGCTACTTTATGAAATTACCCCATCGTCACCCGCATATTCAAGGTGACGTCATCATTAGCCGGGTGTCACCGCCGAGGCCAATTTGCTCGAAGTCGTACCTCGGTAGACCCCGGCCGCAACAATGCCAGTTCGCTGTACCGAGGTGGAGCGCTGTAATTGGATGGGGCGCCGTTCGTGCCTCGCTCGGCAGGAGGCGCTGCTTTAAATCAACTCAAGGTGGGGAAGGGCTTATCGGATCCGATCTATGCGCCGTCCGTATACGCTGATTCCTTATTGTAAACACAAATTGAATGACCCCAGATGCAGCGAGCGCCCCGGATGTCGTTTTTTCTTCTTCGGGAGGGACCCACCGTAGAGCACAACGTGGTATAGAATGTCTTAGAGCTAGCCGGGCTTTGGCCGTTGGAATTCGGTCGGTTGCTGATGGAGTAATTTCATAAAGTAGCCCAGCTGAGCAAACAATGCGATGCTCGGCACTCCCGTTGCTAACGGCAACGGCACGGTTGCGCGCCCCCTCAAACAGATTTAGCCTCATGCTCTTTAATTGATATATATATTCTATGGTCAATATTTATTGAAAGGAGATTGAGATTTTTTTTGTGAAGGGTGTCAAGCATAAATGAGGTTCGGTGAATAATTTAGTGTTTGGTTTTTGGTATTGGTTTCGGGTTTGGATCGATTTTTGTTTTGTTCGAAGCTGAGCGGCTTGCTGTGGGTTTGGTTAAAGAGAGGACTCTTGTGGATTTCTGTTTTGGTATGTGTTATTAGTAATATGTCGGTCAGTTTATTTACTTCTGATTTTACATAATGTAGCCTATATGGAAACTTCAGGATACATTTACATTACATAAAATAAAATGAAATAAGGCCATTAATATGCATAGCTAAAACTCTGTTTGTATTTAATATAGTTCATTTCACTTAAAAAATGTTGCTATGAAAACTAAGCTAATGTTATATTCTGTGCTTAGGTTGTTTTTTCTTTGTTGAGCAATGCAGGGAAGTTTAATTACAGCCTTACTTTATTTGGCAATATTAATGGCTCCGTTAAGCAATGAAGTTTAGTTACTCATTTTATTTCTTTTCAGAGTCTGAATATCAATTTTGAAAGTGATATTTACTCAGATATTTAGAGGAAAATAGCAATAATAATAAAGACATAAATTGAAGCTGTTTATTGAATAGAATTCTGTGAAATATATTCAGCTGTTTGGGAGTTTCACTAGATTTAGCCTTGTCTATTTCCGAAGCATTCTTTTTGGAGTTACAGGTTTATTCAAATAAACACAAAGAAATCTGATTTTGAATTATTTTTCTGTGCAGTTGCCTTGTGTGGTGAATAAGTGCTTTAATTAACTCTTTTAGTTGCCCAAGTTCGCGTTTTTTTTATCTGCGTTGTTTTTTGTTGCATGTGAATGTGAAAACATTTCATTAAGAGTCTGTTTCATTTTTTTTTAGCCTCAGCCATAATTAAATAAAATGAAAATCTTGTGAGAGAAAATTATCTAGCTTATACCACTAAACCTGCTTCAAATAGCAAGGTTTTACGATTGGCAGGAATTACAACAGCAATAAAACATTTTCAACAATAAAAATTGTGGAAAATACGGAAAAATGTGTGGATTATTAAGCAATAAAAACCTGTGAATTTAAGTCAGAATTTTATATAAATATAAGTTTTGCAGATTAAAATTTCATTAATTGATAAAATCTTTATTGTAAATTTCGGACTTCAGTGATATGTTGTAAAAAAATATAATGCACCTGGCAATATTCAACTGTTTTTATTGTGTTATTATTTCATTCGGATTTATTAAAAGGAAACACGACAATAAATGAAAATAAAGGCAATAAAAATACATTCCCTAACTTTCCATTAACTTTTATTGCTTCTTAAAAAAACACCATTTTAATTTGTCACTAAACATGACTTTAGCATCTAATCAATTCTCGAAAACCCTCCAATAAACATAAAAAAAACTGTTTAGTGGTACAATTACACAGTTGACAGACATTTCTCTTCCTCCTAGCATTCTTTCCACACCTGTCGATTGCAACATGTATTCCTAACCAAAAGGAAAAAAAATTCACTTGTAATTGGAGACTATTGTAGGTTGATTTTGCACCTGCTCATCACTCCATTAAAAAACATAAAAAAGAACTCTGTTGTGTAACTTTTGTAAACACAATGTTTGCCAAGTGATTAGCTCCATTTAATGGACTCTTTATGATAGATTGCTAATAATAATCATCTCCATTGTCTAGTTTACCCAGGAACCACTTTGCCATCCCAAATCCATCACCAGATGGCACAACTGACTTGAAAGCCCAGTAAGTGTGAAATTGAAGCAGCAGATTGAGGATGCCACATTTTGTATCAATCGTAAGTGATCCCTTGGGGATAGTCTGGTCCAGGTTGGGAAGGAGAATGTCAATTTGTGTTCCCACTATCTGGGTTTTCCCAGTTGGCCATTTTTGATAACTGGCTATGGGCCATTTTCACATAGATGGAGGAAGAGACTCAATCCCATATTTCTCCTCTTCTGGAATGAGTTTTTATGTTTTCCCATTTATCTTTAGCGGGGTTGCTTGCGAGTAATTCATCCCTTGCTGTATGTGGTCAAGAATCCTTCTGCTACAGCAGCAAAAAGATTCGAAGAAATAACTTAGCCACACTGTGGCAGTAAATTGAACATTTGAAATGCATGGAAAAAACAGCAAACCTGTTATGATGATGGCCTTCGTATTCGGATTTAGATTTACGTACTTAGATTTTAGAGTTGAATAAATTGTCTTTAATTACAGAGCGAAGATGAAAGCGAGATGGGAGATGTCTTGAGAAGAAAAAATATGGCCGTTGCTGGAAATCTGTTAGGAGGAAAAAGTAAGTGTTATGTAGTTAAATGGCCATACATTATGTGGTTTGACGTGTCAGTAAAAAATGTCTTATGGAACATGTAGTCAGACTTTACAAATGTTGCAACTGAAGTTTTTTGTTAAAATATTGGTAAACGCCAAGCATGGCCTGTGGAACTAAATTTTAACTTAACGGGTTTTATCATCTGCACAATTTCTGCTTTTCTGTAGCCAATGCAGACTGGAAAAAAGATCTTTAAAAATGTTGACAACAAAGTCTGGGTTTGAACCCACATAATTCTAGTTTATTGGTTGGCATGAATGCCCATATACTGTAAAACTACTTCTGGCTTAAAGTCTAATAACATAATTACAGCTTATATTGGGTAAAATTTGCATAGTAAACAGGTAATTATTATAATTGTTACTTTATTTTTTGCTAGTTTTTAGTAGTCTTTTAGGAACTTGTATAGCAGTAGTAGTTATAGTAAATATATAGTAGTCCTGTGTTAATGAATACGGTTTGATCCCTATAGTTGATTGCTTTGGTAAAAGTTAGTATGCTTTGGATTATAATAATGCGAAAATACAAATGAAGCCCATGAATATATTGTTAAGGAGCTTATGAGCTTCTTAACAATGAGACTTGCAGCATGAAGTGAATAGTCAATTAGGGGCCTGTCTTTGTTGTGCAACCAGAATATGTTATTACAAAATTAAGGTAATTCTTTCAAAATATTGATATTGTTGTTCTGTTGCAATAATATTCACAAGTAATAGTTATACCCACTATTTAAAATCCCATATGGGATTTTTAACAATGGGTATAACTACTTATTACTTGTTTAACCTGAATAATACTAACTCCTGTAATAACATTAGACAATATTTATTTGCATGAACAAGAACAATAATGGAAAAATAAAATATTGTACTGCATGGTTGACATTATTTATCTCTATAGGTGCTTGTATTACTAACGTTGAGTAGTAGATTAGCTTAGTTATCACTTCTTGTCTTGTTTAGAATGTCCTTTGAATAAATGGGGATCATCATGCAGTGAAGACTGTATTCCTTGTTATAATGGAGGAGTTTGCCATGATGAATTAGGACTGTGCATCTGCCCTCCTGGATTCGATGGGACCAACTGTGAAATCCGTAAGTTACTTATTTGAATTTCATTGGCAAAACGTATAACAAATAATTGGTACAGTGCAGCAGAAAAATCACCTTTTTGTAATAAATTGCAAATAACTACTTTCAGCTTGTGGGGGAAACTATTTTGGGAAGAACTGCAAGAAAGAATGCGGAGAAGATGATGACCCTGAAGGAGCTTGTGGAATTTACCAATTTTGCTTACCTCATCCGTATGGATGTAGCTGTGCTTCTGGTTTCACTGGACCAACATGCATGGAAGGTATAATATTTTACTTGTTGATTAAATATTAAAAAAAAATTAAAACCTATAACGAATTTAGACTGCCCTGCTGGAACATACGGCGCAGGATGCACCCAAGAATGCCATTGCAAAAATGGGACACAATGTGACAGAATAACAGGCAATTGCAGTGAAGGTTGTCTTCCTGGATGGACTGGACTTTCATGTCAAATACCTGCAACAGGTATGAATTATAATATTTAAGTAAATAGAAGAAGAGGTATAGGCCTTAACGGTGCGATGGCAGCTTTGGTCATATGCGCCAATCAACTGCAGAATTGGCCAACTTAAAACTGAAGATCAATTTCTATCTTAAAAGTAAATTCCAGTGATCCATCAGCTTTTGAGTGTCCCATTGGACATTTTGGTGTCCCTCACTGTGACCAGACATGCCACTGTGAAAATGATTTATTATGCAACCCAATAAATGGTCGGTGTCCTATGGGTTGCAACGCAAGGTGGGAAGAAGAATCATGCTCAGGCAACAAATCAATTTTACTAGAAACTATAATAATTGTTATCTAAGAAATAAAATGACATTTTGTCGTAAAGTGACACTTCGTCGGCTGTTATAGGAAAAATTTATAATTTTTTATTTCCATTAGCAATTCCTGAAGTTTTGTCTTTGTCGCCTGAAGAAGCAAACTTACAAGCTGAAATGAACTTAATTTGCCTCATTGAAAGCGGCATCAATCTAACGCATGCTGAGATTTCATCCACGTATACTCTCAAAACTGTTGGGTCAAAAACTGACCCAATTCGCTGGGTCATGATTGTTGGGTCAATGTTGGGTCACAAATAACCCAATGTTGGGTTAGTTCACTTAGTTCTGACCCAATCAAAAGGGTTGTAATGACTCTTATTGTTGGGTCAGCTTACTGACTCAAGTATTGGGTTAACTACAATCATTTGACTCAAGTATTGGGTTAACTTCAATCATTTGACCCAAGTAATGAGTTAGTTCTCTTATATACAACTAGTAATAATGTATGAAATTTAGCTATGGCATTTTAGAAATATTTTGGTGAAGAAGTCAGGATTCTTTACATTACAAAAATTATGTTGTCTATTAAAGTTAACTGTGGAAGAAATGCATTTGTCTAAAACAACAGCATGTTTTTATTAAAATGGGTTTCATAGCTAAACAGCACTACAAAGAGTGTAAATTCAGTTTAAGGCCTTGTGAAGTAAAATCTTGGAGATTCAAATCCTGCTGGTTAATCATTTAACCAAGAAAGAAAAAGGATATTTTGGGACTCTAATATTCATATTGGCTGATTTTAACTCAGCTTTAGTTAGAACAGGCAAATTTCTTTCAAAATTTTGAATGATTGATATTTGTCTTATTATTAAATCTGAAAATAATTATATATGATCAATAATTAATCAATAATAAATAATTGGTAATCATAAGGTGTCCTGTGCACTTTTTATTATAGAAAAAGAATAAATAAATAAAATAACTGTAACCCAAATGTTGGGTCGCTCTATTAACCCAACAAACCATATTTTATTGACCCAATAGTTGGGTTACTCTGTCAATTCAACCCCATGATTGGGTTACATATTTGACCCAATAATTGGGTCAAAATGATGACCCAATTCATTGGGTCACTTTGACCCAACATTGGTCTGCTGAATATGGGCCCAACGTTGGGTCATGATTTAACCCAACTTGGGTCAAATTTGACCCAACTGTTTTGAGAGTGTAAGAGGTAGCCTTGCATCTTATAATTCAAGCTTGATTAATACGTTACCCTGGAGTCCAAATTGGCTAATGGCAGTTGTCCATTGTGGTGGTAAAATGGGCTAGTCACAGGGTGACGTGATATTCAGGATGATTCCTTGGATGATGTCTCTACGTCACATACACATAGTTTCCCTCGGTTTCCCTCGTAGTTTCCCCACGCACAAATGACGTCATCTATTGATGGCTGAGTCACACCTCTTGCCACCGCATTGTGAATTTTTTTTGTATGGAGAAAACTAGTAGCTTGGACTCCAGGTAAAGTATTCCTCCGAGATGCAAGAGAGTTAAAAGTTAAAGCCACTTTTTTTGTCAGTACTATAACAGATAATATCATACATCACTAATATTATTTTATGTCTTGTAGTTACTAAGATTTGCATTTTCTGAAACTTGTACTGCATCGAGCTTGGCATTCTGACAGGTTTTTTTTTCACGAATCAAAACCCAAACGTGTCTGGTTTTTCGATATACTCTTAAATTGCTTAGGGCCTCCTAATATTTGCCAATGAGGAATAAAAATATATATTGGCTAATTTTGCTCAGAAGAATAAATGCTCTTATAAAAAAGAAGTTGATCATATGATCATCATTTTTTATCCACTTTGTCCATATCCAAAAGTCCATATGGACTTTTATGATCAATGACCTAACAATGACTTCAAAATGACCAAATGATCGTAAGTGGTTAAAAAATGAGGATCATGTGATCAACGTTTTTTATAAGGGTGGTGTTTAAAACTGATCATTATTTATTACCATCTTTGTGCAAGTATCATCTCTAACCATACAGACCAAAAATGGTGTTACATTATTCAGTAAAAAATTTGCATTGTTTGACTTGAAAATCGTTCTCTATAATTAAAAAAATTCACAATTTTTCCATAGAAAGCATTAGTTTTGTATGAATGGTTTATAATGTGTATCATATAATACCTGACCAAAACATCCCTTCATTGTATTTTCGTACTCTAAGTTCTACTTGAAAGTTAACCGGAAAAATAGATAGAAATCTATAAAATTTACAAAGCAATGTAAAAAAAAAGCAAACAAAAACCACTAATGCAAATCTGATGACTCTCATAAGTAGGGTTAACTAAACTTAGTTAAATCAATATAGGGCATAGCACAATGAAAAACAGAGATAAAAGAGCAATAAATATGTCCAAACTACAGTATTAATAAAAAATAATTGAATGCACTGAATTATTAAATCAAGTAAAATAAAGCTCTGCGCTAAACAGTAAGAAAGTTATTCATGTTCTTGAACACTTATCTAGCCAGAACTTACTGCAAATAAAATAATGATGACTTGCATGAAGAAAAACATGTTTCTATGAAATTTCCTGCTAAAGCCTCTGGACATCCAATTAATGACCGAACATTTTTTACCAATCGAGAAACCAACATGGAGAACATATAGGTTCCTCATTTTAATGACACTAACATTCTTCGATGTTATTGACTGTGACTCAATATCTTTACGTGCTGAAACTTGGTTTTCTTTCTGTAAGCATCATTGTGTATCGACTTGCAAATGCTCTTTCCTTTCTTCTAAGCTTTTCTTTCTTTACATGAGAAATAAGCGGACTCCGCTTGCTATTACTTCATGTAACAACAGCAATTCAGAACAAAAGTAAAGTAATGAAAAAAATGTTCTTCAACTCAGTTATATAGGTTCTTTTTTCAACCATACTTTGCTCTACATGTGTTGTAACTGACATTATTAACAACGCTACACTTCTTCTAAAAATACCAGAATATATGCCGGACCTGGACAAGAACGTTAGAATAGCAGATAGTGTAACTAGTGTAACAGTATTATTTATGGGACAGTTATTCAATGGAATCGTAATATTATTTTTCTGCTACGCCTGTCAATTGCTGTCGAATAATTTTGAACTAATTACTCAGAGAACAGAGAAAACATCATGCTTACCCCGGATAGAAATATTCAGATTTCATGATAAATAGGAAGAGGTGAGCACATGTACAAATGAAACGAGCAGAATATTCTCTCCACTTCTGCTTGTCTGGAAATTGAGAGGAATTTTGGCAATTTGTTTTACATTGCGCAAGATGAAAAATAGTTTTCAAAATAGTATTTGGAATTTGACAGCCAAACTAATACTAACTGGGATGAACAAGGTTTTTCGTCTTACATCGCTGTTAAAAAATGCTGGAAAAGTCAATTTTCATGTAAGGATATAATTTGACATGTCTGTTTATGACCGGGGTAAAGCTCTTGAATGTCTACACTCTTTGAATAATGTCTATAAGCACTTTGTTACAGTTGATTGTAACCTTTCATTGTTAAATAGCATTGTTAGATTCTAGAAAGACAACTATTGTTTAACTATAGTCTATGGCAAAAGTAAACATGGCCAGAACCAATAAAGTCACTTCAACCAAAGCAGCTCTCTGATGAGCATCAATTTTGTGTACGAGCTGACAGGTAGTTCTCTTACCAAAAGATGAGCTTCTAACCAGACAGTATTATTGTAATTGCAGTCTCTACACCTTTCTGGGCATGACAGTGATTGAGGAGCAACCAATCACTTTTACTTATTAAATTGATTCTGGAGGTCACTTTTGTAGATTCGTTGCAGACAGAGTGATTTTGTATTTTCTCTATACTTATCTTCCATGACAACCTAAGAACAAACTATGGCACACAGTTATGTTACACCACGATTATCGGTTTTCACATTTCAATTTGTATCATAAACGCATCTGCTTGTAACTCTGAATGACCAGAATACTGAATACCAAACAAAGAGTTTTCTCTATCGATAATATATCTGCAAACTCAGCAATGGCAACTTCATACAGTGGCAAGATTAAGTTTGTATGGAAGTTTCTATTCAACACAATCGGTTTATACATCTTGGCCGAACCTGATAAACAGTACAATCCAGGGTGTGGAAACTTGAGATTTGGTTTCTTTATAGCATTACAAACCATTACTGGAGCATTACAATTTGCATTTTTCATATATTTGGCTGTGCAAAGTCCGTCAGTGATCAATGTTTTATACATTATTTTAGGAGCAGCAAGAACAATGACAAATATCTTAACATCGCTCCTACTGTATAAGCGGCAGCATAAAATTTCCTTATTGGTAGATAAGCTAACTTTCAAATACAAATTGAAAGAATATAGAATGAAAAAAATATGGAATACAATTGTTGTTAATTTGGCCTTCCTTGCATTACTTAACATTTTGACTGTGATAGGCATTGCAATTTATTCCGCGCACATAAAGCAGAATGTAATCTTTGTACATGGCATTGTGCTGTCTGCGATAGATTTAATCACTATAAATATTTCATATACATCGATGGCTTTTTTCGTATTTCTTTGCAAATTACTATCAAACAACTTCAACTTCATTGGAAGAATGAAACTTCCTTTGCCACAATCACCGGAAAAAATTCTGAAACTTCAAAATGAATATGAGCTGTATTGTAACTGGACTGATGAAGTTAGCCAGTTATTTTCTCCCTGTATTCTTTTGTGGAATGCAGTTTCAGCATTGGAGATATGTTTATATATTCGCATGATGAAATTGACGTTTCAATCACTTAGCATTGGTATGGTCATAAACGAGTTACTGATTATAATTACGCTTTCATGTTTGCTATTATTTTCACTTATAAATGCGGCAGAAGTGAACAACCAGGTAAACTTGAGTTTTCTCAGTTCCTCACATAGATGATTGGTTTGTAAATTGAATTAAATTACTTATGACACATTCTGTCTAAAAAAAACACATTCCATTTCAAAACAACTGAACAGATGTAATATACATTTTCTTCATCGGTTGAATCCAATTTGAATAACCACTTGGCTTGCTACTGTACTGTCTGTCAAGATTTGCCAGTCTTTAAACTAATAATAATAAAAATGGTATACGTCTATTATAGGCATGTCTTGCTGCACAAGCTATTGCAAAGCAACGATGTAAGCATATTCCTCCAAGAGAGGTAAGCAAATTACGGACATAAAGTAAATTTTGAAGTATTCGATCATTAAAACCTTATAACTGAAACAAGCCGATAAGTAATACAGTTCGGAATAGATGGATCTAAAACCGGAGCAATCAGACCTTTATTATAGCCATTAAATTGAAAATGTCATTGCTCTCACTAAGCAGCCATGGCAGTTGAGAGTAGTTCTCAATATGCTCACTAGATGACCGCATGAAACCTAGCCATCCTAGAGCCAAGAGTTAGAGGTATCTATCACTACATGTATATACATGACCTTTAGAGATAAACAAAATTACACTAATAAGCAATAATTCTTAACCGAGTCTGTAACAGTCTGGTCTTAAGCGGCTGTTATGACAAATCTGTCTTGTTGGTTTTTGGCCAATTGTGAAAGTCTAATTTTGTAAGGGATTGAGAAATT
>JAQGBF010000228.1:0-10504 GCA_034698245.1 Schendyla nemorensis | reverse complement strand
GTTTTTTTAAATTAATTTTTATTTAATTTAATTTTTTTTATTTAATTTTATTTTTAATATCGAATACTGTTCTTTTAATTCCGATTCAGCAAAGCCCAAACCATTACAGCAAAGCTAAACCCCGAAAGTCCCCCAGAACGAATATCGCAGCAAAGCCCAACCCCGAAAGCTCCCCCGAACGAATATCGCAGCAAAGCCCAACCCCGAAAGCTTCCCCGAACTAATATTGCAGTCTTAAAGACCCTTAAAGCGTGGGATCAACAACAATTGTGGACCAGTTCACGGAACATCGTTTGCAGCTCCATTCCTCAACAATTGTCTTTCCATCCATTCCGATGCATTTCCGATGGAAAAATTCGAAGCATTGTACACACTGAACCATGCGCGCCTATAGAAACTTTTCCCACCTGCGGTTGTAGTGAAAATAGAAGACAATTGTATGTAAGCATTGAATTCGACCGGTGTTTTAGGTAACCGTGGCTGACTTTCTCGCCGGCAGCGAATCATCACCTGCTGAACCGCCGAATATTTGGCTACAGATCGACCCATAGAATAGATTTTGCCTGCGTTATCGAAAATTGTTTTTAGTGGCAGCAAAGAAATTCTGCAATCGTCAATGCACTTTTGTCTGAGCATCCTGTATTCGTACAAGCGTATATCCGGATAGTGTGCATCGTGTGGTGTAGTAATTTTAAAAACACCGTTCGAATAGGATCCACGTCCTTTACAACTATCTTCACCGTCTGTTCTTTCTTTCCGCACGCACTTGTAATAATGCACCATTGTGCCGCTTTGTCGTGGTTTCGAATTTGTCCTGCGGTGAATAAAACCCTTATACAGTAGAAGTTTGGTCGTCTTCTTCATCCCATCCACAAATGTGCACTCGTTGTTTAGTAGCAATGGGTGATTGGGGTCAGGAGGTTCGAGATTGCGCACATCATCGTTTTCGATGTTTGGTTCCTTTTTTTGGTCCACAGTAGACTGTTCTTCGTGGCTTACTGGATCGATATTATATTCGCTCAAGTTCGATGCACAAGAGATTTCGGGTGTACGAACCGATGAGATCACTGAGATTTCGGGTACACTTTTATCTACGCTAGTTTCGATGTCTTCTTGGTCTACTTTGTCCAGTTTTCTTTCGGACCGATTGTCGACTTCATTGGTTATCTGGTTGTGTCCCATCTGGTTTTCGATTCGGGTCATTCGTTGTTCTAGTTCCTCGATGTAAGCAATAGTTAGCCGGTTGCGTTCGGCAGTGTCGGTGTTTGTGTTCGTGTTTATGTTCGTGTTTATGTTCGTGTTTGTGTTCGTGTTTGTTGCTAAACAATTCTCGACGTAAGCGAGGCGTATTTCCAGTCTTCCGATTGCCTTTATGTAGGCATTCGATGGAGGATTGTCAGCCATGTTTGTGTGTAAAGTGTGTGTAAATTTGTAGTCTATATATATGATTTGGTGGCGGGTATACTAGGTAGCCCATATGACGTTAGCTACAATTTTTCGATTAAAAACGCATTTATGGGCGGTAGCTACTATACAGTTTAGCTCTAAATGTCTGGTAGCGACGTTGATGTTATCCCACTTAAAATATGGTGTTCTAGAGCAAAATATTGTTCACTTTACACATAAAGCAGCTTTATATTAGCAATTAAACAATATTTTGTTTTATCTGTATTAATTCAAAAAGTCCCTTGGGCAAAATATTTACTCTAACTTCAACAGATCAACTCTGGCAGAGTGTTGTCACGGACCCCAGTGGTAGCTGTTAATAAATTAATCTCTGAATAAACACTTATACTACAGCAATTAAATGAACAAAGTAACAATTCTGTTTTTCAGGTGCTGGTTGCATTCCAGATGCAAATGTGTAGCGGTGCTCCCGAACTAGGAATCCCCATCCTGGACCCTCTGCTCGTCTCAGACATCCAATTCGATGACGAAAACTACAAAGCACATTTCCAAAAGGTTTCGGTCATCGGGGCCTCCACTTTCATCGTCGAAGAACTAGACGTTTGTTTAGAAAAATTGGAATTAAGCTTACGCTTGCTTTTCCCACGCCTGCGCGTAGAAGGAGATTACGAATTGAGTGGCTGGGCCGGATTTTTGCCAATATCCGGAAATGGAAATTTCTGGGTGAAGGCGAACGGACTGGAAACCGCGGGAAAAGCGGCGCTAATGAAAGATGCTCAAAACGTCCTCCAGATAGAACATTTACTGCTAGATTTGGAAGTTGCGGAGATGGAACTGCATTTTGATAATCTTTTTGGAGGTGGACCGTTGGGTTCTGTTGTGAACAGCGTTATCTCTGCCCTTAGTACTGCAATTTTTGAGCGGATCAAACCTCGCTTGCTGTCTACGCTACAGGCAAGAAATTTCATAATTATTATTTTCAAAAATAAATAAGATATAAAAATATTTTAAGTAAGATCATACAAAAATGATTACTTTTAGGCCGGCACTGGTGGTTCAGTTGGTTTGCCACTTGCCTCTGAACCCGACTTATGCGGGTTCAAACCCGGCCAGTAAGGCACATTCAAAAACGTTAACACAGCTTAGCACAGCTTAACACAACACTAGTTAACACGAGAATCTCGTGCTAAATGTCGTGTTTTTTTTAACACGACCTCAGAAGCAAGTGTTAAGCTGTGTTAACACAAACTGAGGAAAATCGTTCTTTTAAGCCATGAAACCTTTATTTTTAGAGAGTTAGAGTTTGTAGCATTTCTGCTCATTTTTGGCTTATTTTGTCATTAATTGGAGAGATTTTATATTCGGTAAAAAAATTTCAAGCTGGTGTTAAAAGCTGTGTTAAGCTATGTTAAATTTTAACACAAAAGAACATTCAAAAACTGCAGCTTGTGTTGAATTTTTTTGTTGTGTTACAGCTGTGTTGTGTTAAGCTGTGTTGAGTTTTTGAATGCGCCTTGTAATTGCTACTGCACACTCCCTGTAGACCGAACATACTGCAAAACGAACAGACTAGTGTACACCGAAAATAAAATATAGTCCCAAAAGGCCTTCAATGTTCCCAAAGCCCATGACCAGCCATGCAAATTCTTCCAACCGGACAGACCATAAGATTTTGTTTGGAGGGTTTGCTTGTTGCTTGTCGTAGACAAGTGCCGTTTGTTGTTGTTCGGGATGTTCGGTATACAGGGATTTTACTGTTTTACTTAACAGCAACGGTCATAAATAATATGCACATTGTTGTTGCAAGTTTTTTATTGACCATACATTAAGTGGTTTTTAATGTCTTAACCCATTCTTGCCTGTTTATGCATATATGGTACACCGAGTTTACAATTTTTTCTAGTTTACAATTTTGGCTATATTTTAATGTAGTTTTAAAAGATATATTAAAGGCAACTCCATCTGCCACACAAAATAGTCGTGGGCACTAATGGGTTAATCACACAGGTACTCGTTTGTTCATATGATAGGATTTATTAACAATGTAATGAACTGAAAACTGTTAGGAATCCTTGGAAATTCCAGAAATGACAGATCGATATTTGAAAGCAAAGGAAGCGGTAAGAAAGAATAAGGAAAAGTTGGCAGCGCAACAACGAAAAGACGAAAGCACACTAGTGGGTGAGGGTTCACTTACAGGCCAACAGGCGTCGTTGGGTGTGGGCACTGTAACAGGCCAGTCAAAGGTTGGTAATACTAACATGTGGTAAGAGTTTACTTGGAGAAAACATTTAAGTATTATTTTAGGCACGAAGTATGACGGGAACCACAGTCGAGAAAGGAATTGTCGATGAGGTGAGGATCGAAGACATCGGAAAGGAAGTTGTTGTGGAAGAGGTGGCGATGGAAGAAGTTGTGCAAACGGTCCAGACGGAAGAAGGTTTGCAAACGGTCCAGACGGAAGAAGGTTTGCAAGAGGTCCAGACGGAAGAGGGTGTGCAAGGGGTCCCGACGGAAGAAGGTTTGCAAGAGGTCCAGACGGAAGAGGGTGTGCAAGGGGTCCCGACGGAAGAAGTACAGCCTAAAAAAAAGCAACCGAAAAAAACACCAGGACAAACGAAGGGTAAACGTAAGAAGAGAACTAATTGGACGGTGAAAAAGAAAAGATCTGTGCAGACTAAAGAGGATTCTGAGCCCGAGGTAAACACATCTTCGTTCTTGACATTGTCAGTAAATGTTATAACAAGGTAGCTTTCTTCTGATTTATGCCAATAGTTTGAAGGAGAACCGTGGAGGTTGTGGTCCGTCTCAAAGTACCATGGTCAAGTACCTGTGGCGGACGGCACGGGAAAAATCGAATACCGCTCGAGAGTGACGTTTCGGGAATCGGAGCTGACATTAACCAATACCAACATCTACTCAGAAGAATGTGCGGACGATGACAAAGACGCAACAATTATGCCAGCAGATCCTGGGATGTTTGTCGATAAAGGGAATTCGAAGGTTGTAGAAGATTTCCCCACCTTAGACAAAGATGAAGTTTGGGGTTGTCCAAAGTGCAAGTATATATTCTGCAACAAGGACAGTGCTAGGAGGCACATGTGGGGCGCAACAAGAAATCGTCATAGCGTCCACGAAACTCGTTGCCCAGTGTGGGCCAAAGAATTGGAACAACTGATTGCCGCTAATCAGACGCCGACACGGAAACCGAAGCCAGTCGTCGTTACCGCAGGTGGCGAGTAGAAGGATCCATCAGACTCTGAAGGTTAATGAAATTGCACTTCTTGAGACTGTGTGAAATGTGGTTTGAAATACCTTTTTTGTTTTATGATGTCGCTAGTTGTACATTATAAATGATAATAAAAATTTTTTTAATAGTAAAGAAAAAAATTTCACTCGAGCTCCGCATGTTGGCATGCTTAATTTACAGTCTAGACTGCCGCTTCAGAGTTCCGGCGAGTTACGGTCAAAGAAATTTGGTTTTTGCCGCATAAATTAAAGGGAAATTTTTATTTGGAGTACAATGTAAAAGGAAATATTTATTCATTACAAATGTTATATGGGCAAGATTAAACTTAGGAAAGTCATGTTTTACAAACGTGAAGAACAACATTCACAATGTCACCTGTTAACAACACAAAGTCTGCCCGTGACAATGTCAATAAAGAGTCTCTTAACGCCTCCAAAAATTCATCGACTTCTGTTTCTGTAATCATGAGAGTACGGTCAGGTCCTGGTAACAAGTTTCCACCTGGTGTGATATGGTTTTCATTACAGTCTTCTTTTTTGTGTGAGGGTGACATATCTAGTTTATCTTCGTATTCCGTTCTAACAATATCAGCACAAATAACACTTGCGTCATCATGTGACAAACCGCTGTCTCTGTCCTCCCTCGAGTTAATACCGACGGCTTGAAAAGGTTGGTTATTATCGTAACAATTATCCAAGTTTTCACCTGATGCAATAGGCTTCTCATTACAGTCTTCATTTTTGTGAGAGGAAGACATACCAATGTTATCTTGGCAATATTTTCTAAGAATATCCGACCAAACAATACTTGCGTTTTCATGTGGCAATTCGCTGTTTCTGTCCTCCCTCGAGTTAATACCGTCCGCTTGAACAGGTAGATCATTACTCTCGTAGCAATTATCGATTACCTGATTACTTAAAGACGAGCACGTACGATCGCTGTCACTGTCATCCGTCTCACCCAAGAATGAAGGAGTCCTATCACTGTCATCTTCGTCATATACAACACGTCTTCGTTCATTGGGGATTAATTCCGATACATTGCCGACACTATCCTCTTCATCTCCAGTCAAATCGATGCAGATGCAAGAATTTTTAGCAGTACGTAAATTAGCCAAATTATTATTCATGGTTTTGGCAGAGAATTAAGAGTAGTTATGTAATTGATTTAATCCAACTTATATGATTGAAAAAGTAACGTAAGTGGAGTGTAAATTATACTAACAAAGTAACAAACAAAACGTCATTCTAACGTACAGGTGGATCTCGTCCCCAGCGACATTAGACATATTTTGTTCATTACAAAAGCAAAAAATGAATGAATAAAGAAAAATTCTTCATAACTATAAAAAAATTGCATTTTACTTTTCGTGAATGATTAAAGAAAAATTCTTCATAACTCTAAAAAAATTGCATTTTACTTTTTGGCCGTAACTCGCCGGATGTCGTAGGCGGCATTAGGTACCACAAAGTCGGCATCGCAACATGCGGAGCTCTCGTATAATCAAAAAATTTTCAAAAAATAAGAAAATTTGAAAAAAAAGTTTTTCCTCGAGTAGATTATAGTTTCCTGAATATTTTAAACTGGTCCATTTATGTATTTATTTAAAATAAACACAGAAAAATTTGCACTTATATATAGAGGTTTTCACAAAATTTCTAACTATAGTTGCTTCTTGGGCATTAATGGGTTACTTAAAAAAAATAATAATAATAATTTGCCTATGACCCATGTCTACCGGCAGGCTTAGGAGGCTAAAAAAATTTACAAAACATGGTGAAAGGATGGTTAAATAAACACTGGAAAATGTTTGCCTTGCAATCCTTGCAATCATTAGAAGAGGAGAAAAAATAAAAATTATTAATGAAGTATACGGCGACGACTTTGAGGAACCGCAACCCGCCGGGATGACATGCGGTACCACGTATAATTTATTTTTAATTGTTATTATTTTTTTATTTCAAGGATTGCAAGGCAAACACTTATTAGTGTGGATTTCAACATTCTTTTACGACAATTTGCAATCCCTACATAATAAAAAAAAAAAATAATAATATGTCTCCCGGCACATGGTGAAGGGATGGTAAAGTCAGTCACACTGAAAAGTCTTTCCCATTAAATCCTTGTATAAAAAAAATTAAAAAAATTGAAAAAAAATTTATATGGTGGTGCCGCATGTAGTCTCGGCGCATGTCGTCTCGGCGGACATGCTTTACCGCCATAAAAAAAAAAAAAAAACCAGATACACGATTGAATCGAAATTCAGCAAACGTATTCAGATTGTTTAATACCTTTATCTGCTGTTTGTTCTTTGGTGGCCTTCCCACTCTCCTCTTTGCCTTTGTCACAGCATCTGGTCTGATAGCCGGTTCACCTGCCTTCGGTTTTCCTCTTTGGCTTCCGTTCATGGTATTGGTTTGAAATGCCTGTTAAATTGAAGTACGGTTTGGTTAAATACGGTAGAAAAAGGTTGAATACAGTGAAATAAAATGTTTTATACGTTGAAATATACGGTTTGATACGGTTCGGTACAAATACCTACAATATACGGTTTGGTTCGGCGTGAAAGCTAAGAGGCTGTGATTTCGTGGCGGCAGCAGCTTGGTTTCAGGATAACTATTGCTAGGGGGCGCTGTTACTGCAGCGGCATGGAAGCGTGCCTATTGGTCAGCTGTAGGAATGACATTTTCATGGAGCGTTTTAATTTCATAAATTTCAATAATTCATTTTATAACACAAATGACATGATTGACACGACAGAAACAAAAGGTGGATTTATTGAATAATGTCATGGTACATCATAAAGAAAGGTAAATTTCTTTATATCTGTTTTACGGTATGCAATTAATAAATTAGTAGTAAACAAAAGGTGCGGTCACGAATAATAATCAGTCACGATAACGCCTTTTCTTGAGATTTATGTAATCCCGTCGTTTGGTTATTATATTTCCTTTCTAAGTAATTTTTAAAAATTTGTATTTACAGAATAGTTCGCAAAGTTTACAAGTGGCCTGTACTTGATATCTTCAAGAAAAATAACAATGCGATCCCAAAAAGAAAAAACACGTGAATTGCGAGTTTGCAAAAACTGCGGCGATACCTTTCATCGTCGGCGCATTCATACTCACTTGTCAAAATGTCAGGGGAAGAAGCACCAAAAATGTCAAGTCGACAGCAATCAACACAAGGTTACTAATGAATCGCCGCATGAGAACCCAAATCCAAGTACTCTCTCAGCCAGTGATAGTGATGATTATGGCGATGCAGATGGCGATGAAACAGATGAACTCAGTTCCTCGGGGGAAGAAGAATTGGAGATGGAAGAAACAACAGCACCAAAAGTTGCGGATGCAGTTACTGCAAATTTTGCAAGTGAATGCCTCCAACATTCAGACGTAGATGACGAAGAAGAAGACGAAAATATGATTGGTGATGATAACGAACCCGATAATCCTTTACCAACAATGACCATTCCAGAAGATGAGGAAGCACAAAGAAAAAATTTGATTAGCCAATTTGTTCTTCTTTGGCAAAGCGTTAACAATGTTTCTGCCACTGGCATTGAGAGTTTATTGAAATTTTGGAATTGTGATTCCAAAATCTCCAAATCAAAATCGTCTATGCCTTTCAAGTCCTACTACTCCATGCTCAATCACGTTACCGGTAATGAAGATTACAATGTCATTCTGAAGTCTGGCGTGTGTCCAAGCTGTTGTAAATTATTCAGTATTGATGAAATGAAGGACAAAGCTGAAAGAGAAGGGAAAAGTCCCACCTGCGATTTTGTGCGTTATCCAAAACACACTCAGCGTGTCCGTAGAAGGCCTTGCAATGCAGAATTACTAATGAAATGTAAATTCAGAGATGCCAAAAAGAATCCAGTTTGGAGAGCAAGAAAGGAGTATTGTTTTCTTTCCATAGAAGATCAGCTGAAAAGACTTTTCAAAAGAAAAGGCTTTCGAGATTCAATCAACTCTTGGCAAAAAAGAAAACCTCCACCTGATGGTGTCTATGAAGACGTGTACGATGGAAAAGTTTGGAAAAGCTTTGAACAGCGTGGATTGTTGCAGACAGATCGCTTGGCTTTCATGCTGAATGTGGATTGGTTTAGACCGTTTGATCACACTAGATACAGCGTAGGAGCCATGTATTTGGTTATTCAGAATTTGCCACGATCAGAGCGCTTCAAACGGGAAAATGTCATTCTTCTGGGCATTATACCACCCTTTCAAAAGAACAATAAGGAATCACCACTCGAAACGTTCCTCGCGCCAGTTGTGCGAGAACTTATTAATCTACACAAAGAAGGTGTTGATGTAGTAACAGGGGATTCATTGGAATTAAAAATAAAAGCACGTCTCTTGTGCATCGGTTGCGACATCCCAGCGTGTAGAACAACCTGTGGTTTCATAGGCCATGGTGCTGCTCGTGGTTGCTCGAAGTGCAAAAAAAAATTTCCAGGAGGGGTCGGTTACATGGACCACAGTGGTTTTGAGGATGTTGATAGTTGGCCAAAAAGAACAAATGAAGAACACCGAGCTGACGTTTTTACATATCTGGAAAAGGGAACAACGGCCACAGCTCGTAAAGAAATTTGTAGTGACTTAGGTGTCCGTTACAGCCCACTGATTGAGCTGGAATACATTGACTTGGTTGAGCAACACATAATCGATCCCATGCATTGTTATTTCTTAGGTATTGCCAAGAGATGGACCCATGATATAATGACGAAGTACCATTGGACTGAAACAGAACTTGACACTATGCAACAACGAATGGACGATTTGAATGTGCCATCATTCATTTCCAAGATTCCCATTAAATTGGTTAGCGGTTTTTCATCTCTCACTGCTGATCAATGGCTACACTGGACGACTGTGTTTTCCCCGATTTGCTTGGCTGGGTTCATCAGTGATGACGACATGAAGGTTTGGAATAAATTCCGAGGTGTAATTACGTTGATTTCAAGGAAGGTCATTACTAAGGAAGAAGTCGAATTTGCACACCTCCTAACTGTTGATTTCCTGAAGTCGTGCGAAAAGAGTTTTGGGAAAACATTCATTACCATAAACATGCACTTGGCTTGTCATATGCGTGAGTGCATCTTCAACTTTGGCCCTGTCTATTCCTTTTGGTTGTTCAGTTTCGAACGATACAACGGAATTCTTGCCCGTAAAAAAACAAATAATAGGTTTGTTGAATCCCAGATGATGAAGACTTTCCTTATGGATGTAACTCTACGTGGTTTAAACGAGGATGACGTCACTAACGACGAAGAGTTTAAAAAGATTTTTCGGAAATTGAGAAATCAAAATGCTGATCCAGCTGATGACGAACCAGCCTCGTCTGACTCCTTCTACGAACTACTACAAGCTGCTTCAAAGCGACGGGATTTTTCTTTATTTGATTGGTCAGTGCCAAAAAACGTTACATATGATCAAGGAAAGCTAGTTGCTGTTGCTGATGAAGATCTAGATTATTTGAATGACATGTACAAACACTTGTACCCTGGAGAAACACTGAAGGTTCCCGTTTCTGCGTTTGTAATTAGAAATGTTCGCCTAAACAAACAACCAATCGGCGCCATGGAAACCAAAAGTAACTCCAATTCCTATGTGCAAGCAAGTTGGGCCATTGATGAAGCAAGAGCGATTTGGACTGGTGCAGACGCGCGTTTTGGACAAGTACAGAAAATGTTTGCGCAAAATATCAGAGTCAATGGCAACTTGAAAATGCATGTCATTGCCAAAGTTGATTGGTTCCGATCATTTTTGTTGAATCCCAGATGATGAAGACTTTCCTTATGGATGTAACTCTACGTGGTTTAAACGAGGATGACGTCACTAA
>JAQGBF010000227.1:0-10525 GCA_034698245.1 Schendyla nemorensis | reverse complement strand
GGATTCACCCTGAAAAGGCCTTTACAATAACATATAGGATGCCTTATATGCAGCTATATTTTGTATTTTAACTCAAACTTAACAGAGGGCAGAATTAGGGTGAAAATGAAGGCTAGGGCGAAATGAGGGCCACCTACTCTACGACATAAATTTTAGATTAAGTGACTAATTTGTTTACCAGAAAAGTAAGGGTGAAATCTTACTAAAAATCTTACCAAAAAAAATAATAATAAAGTTTTGGAAATGTCCATGGGTTTTGGTTTAAAGCAATGGAGGTTGCATGATCAGGCTGTCCATACACAAATTGAGGTTGTTGCATTGGACATCAGATTTATTATTGAAAATATCAACTGGAAGCAACTAGTGCAGTTTTGATCAGCAATGTTAAATCAGTAGTATAATCTGGTTACACTATTTCAAATAAATGGAAATATTTTACTGATAGTTAATTCTCAGACAAATATTTAATTTCATACTACACAATAAATTACAACTTTTTAAACCATTTTAAAGAGGTATTACATAGCTAATTGTCAAAATAGTAGTTTTCTTTATAATTATGCCTGCTTAACACTTGTTGGGTCAGAAAGATTGCATTATTCCAATGTAAGACTTAATCAAAATCTATCTATATCTACAAATACAACATGTTTTTGGATTTTGAATTATTTATATATGTATATCAGTAAACAAATTGGAAATCTGTTTGTGGTTCAATACAATTAGTATAAGGTCTAGTTAGAATTTGAACCAGTTTTCCACAACTTGCATCATTTCATGTTTGTCAACAGACCATTGCCAATGATGCAAGTTTTAGAAATTTGGCAATTGCCAATTAGGCAAATTTACAGCCATTCTTTTTTTGCAATTATTAAATATCTTAAATTGGGATTTCCTGTAGCTTGACACCCACAATAAATTTCTCCAAATAAAACCTTCTCACAATTTAAATAGAATCATTTATGTCACAGTTAACCAAAGCTAAAAAGAGTTTTGGATTATTTTACATTTTGCAGTTTCATTAATTACTAGCCATAATCAATTGTTTTTTTTTTAATAAACAACAATTACTGTATGTGAGAAGGCCATGTAGTATGACATCATATCATGGGTGCTAAACTTCACAAAATTAGGAAATTAAAAAGGTTCTATTTAGTGTAGTTTAATTTTTGTATGTTAAAATATCAAACACATAATTAAAGGTGCAATAACAGTAACTATTCATAACAGAATCACAGCTACATTTAAATCAAATATATTTACCCATTGGTCAATTTTTCAATAAATATATTCTTATATTATATATGTCCATAGTTTGTTCATTGAGGTATCATTGTAATTACCAAAAACCTTTTTTATCATCAAAGAAACATAATTTTGGCTTAAGATCTTGACAATTACCATTTCAATAGAAAAAAAACTTAAAGTGCACTCTTATTGCAATTCAGTCAATTAAGATGAAGTCCAAATTTACCCTAAAATTTCCCTGTTTTAGTCATATTCCTCATGTAGGTCAATGAACTCTTAGTGATAACATACTTATCAATCACAACATCTAATTCCATTTTTCCTATAAAAACTTCAACTCATTAAGGCATTTCACACAAAATCCTTTTTTAAATAAAATATGATTCAACTTAATAGTCTTTGAATAGTATTTAACACATCATATAGCATGTAGCTTTCACACAAATCTTAAAGCTCAAAGCGACCAACAAAAAACAAATACATGAAACCCCAATCATAGTACCTGGCTGCACTGATACTACTGAAATTTCCTGCGAAGAAGGTTGTGATTTGTTGGCAATAAGCATTTAGGGTTTATGGTATAGAGACGATATTTCTTAACTTTATCGTTTCAAATAGTCCAGACATGTTATCCTTATAAATGAAAACAAGTCTAAAAAATTGTGATAAAAATACGAATTCATTTAAAGCTTTGTTCTAAAATTTTAAACAAGTTTTCCAAAAGCAAAAAAAATGGACTTGTTTAATTTATTGCCCGAAAAATCCCGTTTCTGCGCGGGCCGATTTCGCGCAGTTCCTATTCTACTCAGGTTGATTCTGCACTGTCCCTATTCTGCACAGACCAATTCTGTGTTGTCCCTATTCTGCGCATCAGGATGTGGTTATTCATTTAGATAAAATCTGGTTAGGTTCGGTAAGCACGGAGGGGCAAAAAGTTGCAAAAACAAATTGTGTATTAGGAATATTTAAAAAAAAGTCTGTGTAGATTAGGTACAAATATAAAATTCGCGCAAATTAGACAAGCGTAGATAGGGAACGCACGGATTAGGTACTGTGCAGAATAGGCCTGCGCAGAAGGGATGGGGCCTTATTGACTACTAATCACAACCTACAGAATAAATAATTTTTTGTATTAAGTAATCATGCTGATAGTAAGTTTTGAGAATAATTTACAAACAAAAAGCTATGTTTGACACAAGTACACCATTTACAATAATATTCATATGTATGAAATCATGCTTGTAAGCCATGACGAGAACACTTAATATCCTTGTTAATAACTACTTACAATATATATTGCGTAGGCACACAATAATGAACACATTAAGCAGCAAAACTAGAACAAATTGAATTAAGCAAATATAACAGCTTCAAGTAAGTCACTGCAACTAAGTTATAATCTCTGGAATAAAGTAGAAGGAATAAAATTGTCAAAATAATTGTACAATTAGTAGAATACGTTAAGACCATTCTTTGATTGATGGCTAGTCACCTTAATGCTACAATAAATACTGAATAAAAATAATGATAAATACCCGAAATAAAGTAGTTTTTGTAAAAAAATGAATGTAAATAAATGAAGGTGTGAAAAACAGATGAACACACTCTTATCAGGTTAAATTGTCTTTGAAAAAAATGCATTATTACTAAAAAACATTAAGCAAATTGTCATATATAACTTACATGTAAGTTAATTAAATTTAAATAATTCTAATCATAAAATAATTAATTACAATAATAGTAAATAGCAATGGTAAAGAGTTTGTTCATCACTTTTCCATAAATATCAATTGCAATTTCTCTTTAAACAATATAAAAAATAAAAATATGATATTATCTTTTCTTATCTTTGGTATTACATAGGTATAGAAGGACCCAATAAATAGGTGCTTTTTTATGTAGTCTTGGTCGGTTTATTCGTTTTAGGTTTTTCGAGTACCTTAATGTACTCCATAATTTTAAAAAGAAAAATATTTAAAATATCAGCATTAACACAACATAGTTGCAACTGTTACCAAATTATACTTTGAATTCTCAAGATTCCAATTTTTGGGTCTAAATTTTTAGTAACAAGTCAGTTGCAATATTTAAGACCAAGTCCTTTGGCACAACATTTGCAATTCTCTGTATATATTTCAGTACAACTTATTGTACCGTATAAAAGTTGTAGTTGTGATTGCATCGCTTATAAGACAAGTGACAAAATTAATTCTTGAGATTGTACAAAAAGTGATTAAACCGAACGCAAAGGAAATAATTTGGCTTTGCATGAGCAATAGGAATTAAGTTTTGGAAAGTACTAATATAAATTAATATTTTTTCATAATATAATTAAATTATTTTTTTCATTGCACGTTTAAAAAAATAATTGATCTTTGTTATCGGTTGAGTCGCTACAACTGGGGCAATGCCTTCAAAATTGCATGAACTTCCTCTGCAATGGCCATAAGAACGAATTCGAACTGGCCCTGTCATATAGATAACAAGTATATTAATATTCTTTCAGAGTTAACTTAAGTTTACAAGAATACCTTTGTTTTGACCATGTATGGCCTCTGGTCTCTGATATGTTCCAATGTTGCAGCTATGTCTATTTCCTTGGCACCTAAAATAAATTATTAAATAATGAAATTACAAAATACTACGCAATGATAAAAGTTAGTGATGAAGTGGCTTGCCAGAGAATATAAGAAAAAGATGTTGTTGTTCCAATTAAATTATTCATTGAAATTCATTCATTCATTATATAATCTATTTGCATAATGAATCAATTAACTGTGTATAAATCAAATATCAAAAATATATCTTTGTAAATCATTGTAAATATTTTGATTGTTTAAAAACATCCAGTAGAATAATAATGTAAATAATTTTGTATCTGTAACCCAACTGCTTTTATGTATGATAGCACAACAATAGAAAAGAAAAACAACAATTAGAAAACTCTCACCACGTGAGAAATGAATAAAATTTAATAGTAACCTATGCCAACTAAAATAATAAATCATGTCTGTTCCAAAAATTGAAAATGATGGCTGTGTTTTTCTTCTTAGTCTGAAAAATATCTTTGGATTTATTAGAAAGGAATTGAGATTGAGATGCAGGGATGTATATGTAAGAGTGCTTGTTGCTGATAGTAGTTTGGTCCAGTTTGAAGGTTTTGAAGAGTTGGATTTTGTTTGATGATGGATATTGCAGCCACTTGTCAATAGAGGGTAGCATGTGACCACCATCTTGAATTGATGTGATTTCAACTCTGTGCCTTACTGAAAATACTATCTTTCTTCAGAAGTGGACATTCAGCTTAATGCATTGCTAGGGATTTATCTTTCTTTGCTGAGTGCTAATAAGAGTTCTCCAAGCAATAAGCATTTAGTAGTGCTCACTTTGTGCTCCACATAATTTAGTGTCTATTTAAGACACTGGTCTGCATTTCTCTGTGTTCTTACTTTTAGCTTAGTGTTTTTGCTAGGGGTATTTCCTGGAGTGTTACCTTATAAACTCCAGCTGCAAATATTTCTGCAAGTGCTTCTGAGTGTGTGTTTTCTTTGGACTGTGTTATAAAGTCCAAGATTTTGTGTTAGCTTAGTTTTGTGACAGGATATTCCTAAGTCTTTGCCAATCGCCAAGCGAATTGGCACAGACTTTTAAGTTCCTTAACAGAGACTTAAGTCTTAAGATCAGAGTTACCCCAGCTGTTGCCCGGCCTTATGCCCTAGGGAAGGATCCAGCGAGTTTTGGCAAAGCATTTTATCAATCTGAGGCTTATAAACTGTCTGATTATAAAGTGATACCTCTTGATAAAATATTGCTATATTCTCATTAACTCTGATCTAGGGTCGCGTAGGGGTTTACCCATTTACTTTCGGTGTTTTATTTCGTGCTACGTGTGAATCTCTACTACCGGTGTTCTTTATAGTGGCTTAACACCGGCCACTTTTCAAAGTCTTCCACTGCGCCTTCTGCTATTCTGTGCGCCGGTTGTCTAAGAGATTACCACGCTATCTCTTTGCGCTCTTCCTATACTACGGAATCACAGCTAATTAATGTACGAGTCTACAAACAAGCAAGCAACAATTCATTAACCATAATCCAAAATGAATTTATTGTTGTAATTGTTATATAAATTGTTTAGATGATGATTTGTTGTGTGTTCAAAAAAACACACTCGAAACCATAATCTTTACCTTAAGTATAGGCATCTCACCTATCCAACCAAAGCATATCTCGCATATCGTGAGTAAATAATCTCAACATTAGCAACCTAGTATCAATAGTGGATTGATAACAAGAGTATGCCACCCTCCACTTACATAATGGTGGACTCACTAACCTGGATAAATAGCTTTTTATTTGCACACCAGACGGCGCTGCTGCATGCCCTGCAAGTAATACAATAGGTCTAAAAAAGGATGCTTATCGAGTATTGTGTTGATGGGTATTTTTTGTAACAGGTGGATGGGAGCCAACAATTACCAATTATACTTAGCTTCTTTGTTTGATTGACTATAGAAAACTTGTGCAGCAACGCCACCTGGTTGTTTCTGTGGTAACCAATTTTAAAACGTATTGAAAGGTCAAGGTGGCACACGCTTGTTATCTATCCACCCTTGGTAGTATTGTACAGATTGTTTATAAATATGAAATTATTAGAAAATAAAACCCTTTGCCAGCAGGCGCCCCTTAAAATAATTCTATAACCTAAACTAAAACTTAGTTTTTTTAAATTCACCCATTAGTACTTCAACCGGTTTTTACCTCTGGCCATCAAAAAAGTCAGAAGCCAAAGCGAAGTAGAAGCGGACGAAGCGGTAGAAAAGAAACAGTACCACGAACTCAAGCTATACCGCTGTTCGGACGAAGGCGGAACCCTAAAAGTGACCGAAGTGAAGAACCGGCCCCTGCATCAGCGGGATCTTCTTTCGCAAGATTCTTTCATTGTCGACAATGGCGCCAATGGCATTTGGGTCTGGGTTGGTAAGCGAGCGAGTCAGAAGGAGAGGACCGAAGCGATGAGAAATGCGCAAGGATTTGTCAAGAAGAAGGGTTATCCGAACCACACCCAGGTGACCAGAGTTATTGATTGCGGGGAGCCGCTGGAGTTCAAGGCGCTGTTTCAGAGTTGGAAGGAAAGTAACCAGTCTGTTGGATTTGGGAAGACTACTACAAAGGGAGCTATAGGTAAATAAATATGTGGGAAATATGTCGGATGAGAAAATTTGGGTGCCGCCTTGTGTGCATAGCTTTATACAACCACCATGGTGCTGATGGGACATCAGAGCCCTCGTGTGGCGGTTGTATAAAGCTGCGCAGACACGGTGCCCAGAACCCATAATCCCGACATGGCCAAAATCCTTACAGTCCAAAATTTCGATTAGCGTTCCGATCGGATCGAATTTATCCAATCCGGTTCCGAATTTTCGAATCCGAAAGAGATTACGATTTAAATTCGAGACCGGACCGAATACACGATCCGGTTTAGAGTTCGAACATCGAACCCGATCCAAAATGTTTGGATTGGGTTCGAATTCGGATCGACCTAAATAAGTTTAATTTTGTTGCGTATACGTCGAAAAAGAACAGCATATAACTGTTGTAGAAAGTACAAAACACAGTTTTTTACGACCTATAACAAGATTGAACTTAATGAGGTTCAAACCCCATCCAAAATTTTCGAATTGGGTTCGATGTTCGAACCCAAAACCGGACGTGTATTCTGTCCGGTCTCGAATTCCAATCGGATTCCCTTTTGGATTCGAAAATTCGGAACTGGATCGGATAAATCCGATCCGATCGAAACGCTAATAAAGCAGTAACAAGCGAAGAGTATTGTAGTATAGTGATGTTACTCTAACAGTCTAGAATACAAACGACTTAATATTATTGCCTTTTGATAATAGTGATGCACCGAGTGGCAGGATTTGATGCTAAGGTGAAATTTTGTTTGGCTTAAGGGTATACAATTTATACTGCCAAAGCGGCGTAAAACAATTACACTATGTTAAGTAATGTGTTATACACTAGCTGCATTCCAAAAGTAAGAGTCTTAAAAGTGTCAGGTGTTAATTCATTGTTGGAAACAATGAATTAACTCCTAAGACCTCTTAACACTTTTAAGACTGGACTTTTTGAATGCAGCTACTGTTTTATGTCAACAAATAAGTAACATTACACTATATTCTTGTTTCAGTTACATCAACTTGCATTATTGGTTTATTTATAGTGGACTCTTATATGTTACAATACTGTAAAATAGTTCTGTGAAATATCAAAAATATGTTTGTGTCAAATGAAATTTTATGGATTGGCTTAAATAAAATATATAGTTAGTTCAAGTCTATCAGCTTAAGCAACTTCAATTCAATCATTTAGTAATTTCAATCAAATGCTAACAACTAAATAATTTGATCTCAGCAACTAAAAATATAGTTGGCTCCAAAATAAAGTTTTGGTTTTTCAACTAAAATATAGGTTGTTTGAATGAAATATTTCTTAGAGTGATGACTAAAAACTATTATTAACAATATGAAACTTTCTCACTACAACACTACATCATTTGGATTTAATTCATGGTATTCTGTAATTAAATTTCATTCAAATCAAGGTGAATGCGGTAGAAATATTCTCTCATTTGCACATGAGAATTACTCATAAAAATTGCTATGACCGCTCGTTATTCCTATGTAAATTCAATAAATTGCAAACAGCTCCTTGCACCTTAAGGTATACTACCAATACTTTCATTAATTACTTTAAGAATATTTCTAATCCATGTCAAAAAGGTAAAAAACTTGTTACAATTTGTATCCTATAAAAGAAATCTCGGAATTTTCTACGAGTTTTTCCAGTGTCTAATAATAATAAATAAATAAATAAATAGAACAAGTAAATAAATACGCGGTCTTTATTCGCATGGATTTGTCGTTTATTGATCCAACCAATTCTGCTAAAACAAAAAAAGAACCCAACCTCTAGTTGACCTTCGGCATCACAAGACGATTAATAAATAAAAAGGAGCAAACAGAAGGAACAAATAGCTTAAAAGCTTCCCAGATTTGTCTCCCAGCAACAACCACTTCCCGCAAATTACACCTACACAAAGCAAAACAACCGAAGCCAAAACATCGCCTTCAAACTTACCATCGGACGCGTACGAGGGAGACGAGAGGGAAAAGATGCGACGAATCGAGACTAAAGACGCAGAAGAACTATTTTTTCAGTTATTTTGTGCTCACGCCTGCAATCGCAAATTGCATTAAACTCCAAAAAATGTCACGGGCATTTCGGCGCATGCAGCTGCCGTACACGTCTGCAAGGTGACGGAGGAATTAACGGGCACCATCTCCGAGATGGTTCCCTCCTTCAGATAAGCGGAAGATGAATCGAATTGCGGAGGAGGAGGAATGAGAGCCGCGCCGCACGTGCATTCTGGTTTCTTGCGCCGCTTGGCCCGGACTAAATACGAGCGAATGCTACACCACAGCACGGCCAGCATGAGCAGAATTCCTAGTCCCAGCGCGAAGCGAAAGAGAAATGTTGCCGTTGTGTCCATGGCTTTGGCTTTGCATTCCCAAGGTTATCTTGAAAAAAAAATATTTATAGAATGAATATTTGTTTGCTAGGAACTGACATTTTTTTAGATACGGAAGGTTGGGAATTTTGTGGAAAAATATTCAAAAAAGGTGATGAATTTTTTTTTTACTGGGGATGCTGAAATTTGTACTGCTCACCTACAAAGCACCGCCTGCCAGAGCGGCAGGCTTCACTGCCTTGCTGTGATGCTATTATTGTATGACGTCATGACATAGTCAGCGTCATCCGACCGGGAGGCACTGTTGCCATGGCAATCCTGCTGGTGTTTTAGATGAGAAATCAGATGATGGTTCGCAGTGCATGCAATTGATATATGGCTTTTGGCCAAGTGTTCGTTTCTGAAGGTCTGTCTACAAGCTAAGAAAAATGAAGAAAATAAGAAATGGTTTTGAAAACCAGTTCAATTATTTTTTATTACACGGAGTTCAATATTTATCGAATAGACGCTGAAAAAGTCCTCTGAGGTCTGAGATTTATTTTATTAGAAAACATCTATCAGATTTCCCTAGTTTTGTCACAGTTGACTAGAAATAAACTTCAGAAATGTGATTTCAAGTAAAATAACTATTTTAAGACTAGATTAAACCAGATTTATCGAAAGTGACTAATTTTTAGGCGATTTATTCCATTTCTATAATAAATCTCTAACCAAAACTATCAGAAATGATAAAGCCTCATAAATCTCCGAATTTTTTTACGTGTGAGGACTGGCTTCTTATCTTAACAGCAGAGGAAAGATAGGACTCGGACATAACGGAAAAGTAGAAGGTTTATTCTGGTATTCTCAGTAGCGGAGCCTAGGGAGAAGAGGAAGTTGTAGTTGCGTTATTTATACGGCGCCTAGCCCCTGGGAACAGCTAGTAGCACTAGACGCTCTCTCCTTCAGGCTAAATAAATAAACACTACATCAAAATTATATCAAAATCTGTTTCAAAATTCACGATAAAGGCTGTAGCCACAAAACAAAATTGTTATACAATTCAAATTCTTACTTCTAAATTAAAAAAAAAATTACATTTCTTACGTACGTATTTAACATTCTTAAAAATAAAAAAATAAAAAGGTTCCAGGTTTAAAAAAAAAACTTTGCAACCTTATTTCGAATGAACAAGATTGTTTTATAAAAAAAAACATAATCTTCTTCTAATCCTCTGTCAGTTCGGGAAGATTCCCTTCTGCTGTTACAGAAAGTACAGCTTCTTTTTTGGCTTCATGCCAGTATCATTTGGTGTCCTCGGATCCTGCGTCGTCCCCAGTTCTTCTCGCTGAGGTGGGGAGATTCTTTCTCGAATAGCCCCTTCTCCGACTTCTCCTTATCTTCGTCCTCCAGTGTTCTTTTGTACTGCACCGCGCCCTTATCTTCACCGGGCTTGGTTGTGGTGTTCATTTTTCTCCACACTCGTCCGCCGTCGCCGAATTGATTCCCGCTACCTCCTGTTAGACTGAAGATCTGTTGGCCCTGGTTCAAACCGTCGTTTCGGCACCAAAGTGTAAGGGATCCGGCTGTTAGGTGTAACACATGGTTTATTGCAGGGAGAACCCTGGCTGCCTCCGTGCCTGCCGCGTGCTGTGTGTGGGAACAGGAAGTGAGGGCGGAAGTGGCCGCAGGGGATATTGGGAGCTGGCATGGATGGGAGCCCAGAGGGCCCCATCCAGCCAGACCCCACATATCTCTCCCCCCACC
>JAQGBF010000226.1:0-10526 GCA_034698245.1 Schendyla nemorensis | reverse complement strand
TCAGATTTTATTATTTTAAAAAATTTTGTTTGCAGTTTTGACAAAAAAGGGCGAAAATGAGGGCCACCCACTCTATATAACAGTGGAATATCATTGTTGACACTTCGCTATTTTCAGCCCAGAAAACTGCATTTTAAGTGACTTTTCAATATTGAAGTAAAAGCGAACTACTTTCAATTTAGCCTAGTATGCACCTCGCACTTTTCTTGCTGTCAAGTAAAACTCCATTGTTTGACGTGGCTTCAAACAATGAGATTTCATTCCATAACCACTTTTTCACCGGAAAAAATTGAACGGCTTTATAACTATTGTTGAAAAGCGTCTTTCACAAAAACTCTTGTGTGAATTGAATGCACACCCATTAGGTGGGTTCAATTCCAAAAGTGAATTTTAAAAGTGAATTTTCGACAATAAAAAAGAAGTGCTGAACAATGCTTCACTTATCCTAAGTATTGTTGAAAAGTCACTTTTACAAAAGCACTTTTGCAAATTAAACGCACCTAGTGTCTTTTGTATAACAAAACAAGCGAATATTGCCCACTGTCCAATCTGTTTCATGGCCCCATTTTATATTGTTTAACAAAAGGTCACAAATATGAGTTAGTGATTTTCGTATAAAAGTGCAAATTCATGAAATCGAGTTGGTTTTGATTGTTGCAACAATAATTCCAATTCATTTTATGAGTTCGTATTTTTGTTCGAAAAACACGCTAATAAGCTAATATTAAAGAGTTTGTGACTTCTCGTCAATGACAATACGAAACAAATAATAAGTGCGTTCAATTCATGAAAGTGAGCTTTAAAAGTGCATTTTCAACAATAAAATAGAAGTAGTAAACAATAGGTGCATTCAATGTGCAGAAGTATTTTTGTAAAAGTAACTTTTCATTGTGCTTCTAAAATGTCTATTATCAGGCCAGTTGATGTTTAAGTGCAACAATCAACTGCCCTGATGAAAAAACAGGCCGTTGCTATGATGAAAAGGTAGAAAAATCATAGCCAGTGTTAAAAATCCCATATGGGATTTGTCAGGTCTGTTTATTGTTGAGGGCATGTCCATTGTCGGAGGCCGAGGCAAAACTTGAAATAGATGAAGCTTTGTTCACTTAACTCCATTTCATTGTCGAAAATCAATTTTGAAATAGACTTTTGCGGTTTGAACGCACCTAATGCTTAACTTATCCTAACTATTGTCAAAAAGTACCTTTTACAAAAGGAATTTTGCAAATTGTACGCACCTTTGTTATGAAAAAAATGATATGAAAAAATTTCTTACACAACTAACAGTGAAAATGTTCGTTTAGAAAAAGTACTTTTGTAAAAGTAACCTTTCAACAATACTTAGGATAAGTGACGCATTGTTCATGTCTTATATAGTTGAAAATCTACTTTAAAAATCCCCTTTTGTGAATTGAACGCACCAATTGATTTTGTGTTTTGTATTGTTAGTGACAAGAGATCGCAAACCCTCCATTACCCTACATTATCATAAATTTAATATCACTATTCTTTTCAACACATTTAAAAATTACATACTAACATTTGTTCTTGAGGAATGTAGCTGCCTACCTTCATAGTCCCCAATCCAGGGTCTTCGGTGGATTTGGTCCATGGTGCTTAATCCTGACTGCAACTTCTATCCGATATATTTAAAACTAAGCACAAGCTTCACGAATACAATATCCTTTGATTCTTATATGCAATTACGGTAGTAACTTTTTGTATGCCAGCTGGAGGATTCATCTAAATGAAGGGTCCAGCCAATGGCGAACTCTAGTGTAGAATGTCAGCAAATGCAATTTAGTGAATTAATAAATGCATCTAGTTGTCATACTGTACAGGGTGCTGCACGTCAGCTGGTGTGGTAGTAGTTAACGACCAAGCTAAACAAAAAGGCTGTTACTAATCTTTCCAACTGGTGAGAGAATTTTGCAATTGTTTGATGATATGCAGCTGCATTAGAGATAATGGAGGTATTAAAAGTGAAAGGAATACTATACTTCATCGCATTTATGGCTAGAAGATATTAGATATACACCTACTACATTCCAAATTTAGAATGGACTTGCAAAGTATTGAAGAATTGTTTACATTTAAAATATGAATGGTTTTTGTTTTGATTTAGTATGTCTAGATACTATTTTAATTTTAGTTTTTAACTTGAGGATGTATAAAACGGTGTATGTTTATAATTTTTAAAACCAATCCTATAATTATTGTACTTTGTAGGTTTTAAAAAAGTATCAAAAATAAAAATTTTATGCGGAATCAGATCAATTTTTTCAGCTGATTAAATGAATACCTTCAAGAGTAGATCTATACTCTCGAGAATACCCTTCATTATTTAAATTAATTACTATATGAGCAGCTCATTTTCAATTCCAGTAGAGGTAGAGACTCTGCTTATGATGAAACTTATTTCTGTGAATCATGAACACGTTATCATTTATCACTTAATAGTTAATCCTTAAATCAAATGTTATCTAAAAACAGGTTTTCAAAAGATTGTTTCTGTTTCAGAAAAGTATGACTGACACTGACTGGGCTTTATACCCCACATCGCTCGGGTTCATAGGCAAGTGGCAAACCTATTGAACCAGCAGGTTTTTTACATTAAATAGGAGCCCTTCCAGACCAAATTAGCTGAAAATGCCCAATCAAAAATCACTTAATTGCCACGCAATTCAAGTTAAGGCCTCCTGGCATCAAGTGCTTCGGTATGAGGTTTGCACATGCTAACCTGTTTCAAAATTGATCGACATTTGTGCATCTCGACAGAAGTAACCAGAAGATCAAGGAATTTCAACGAGAAAGTAACATCGGAGTCTTATCTCCCAGCAAAAGTGGCCTTGCCTAATGCCTATTTTCTCTTTTTCTGCTATGATGTCACGGCCTCCATAGATTTTAGTTACATCACAGCCTCATGGTCCTTTTGACCAGTGCTCTTGTCATACGAGACCAATCTGATCTTACCCAACACCATAGAAGGCATCCATTTGGCTACCAGGACTTTTCCATGAATAGAATAAAATATAATCATTTTAGGCCACAACTATACGCAGCTGAAGTGTTATGTTTTTTGAATACGGTAAGTGCTTTATTCATGCAGTCCTCGTGTTGGTGGTAAACATTATTATGTTGGGCAGCAGGCCCACTATTTACATTGTGAGCATGCCGTTCTTCACTGAGCTGTGATGTAGTGGTATTTTCGATGCTATCAATTATTACAACTTAACCATATGATTACAAAAATGTTTTTGTAGAACTTTTTGTAGAAGCTTGAATTTCATAATAATATCCAATAAAATTCACTAAGTAGATATGTCACTATGAAAAAGTTATATTCTGAATATGCACTTGAAGCTCTTCAGAAATAGTGAACGTAGAAAACGTTAGTGTTGTGTTTACAGGTTGATTGCTTCTATAAGCCTGTCATATTTACCTTAAAATCACAATTTTCAGTGAAAAAAAACACAAAGTAATCAGCAACATTTTAGTATTAATATTTTCATAATGACTCCATTTTCCATAAAACTATATGAAGAAATTAAATTAATTTGAAATTGCTATGTTGTTTATATACTTCTGAAATAGAAGATATGGAGCCTTTCCCTCGAAGCCTGTTAGAAATGCACATAGGCCATGTAACACCAGAAATATGATTGCAGGACATTATCAAAATACAATGAAGATGGATGCAAATGAAAAACACTAAAAAATGGAATCTAGTGAAAATTAAAGAATCATTCAGACTATCAGATGATAGCAAAGTCCAAACAAAGCAAAATCTCAATGGAAAAAGCCTAAACAAGCAGCACAAAACTTGATGAGAAAAGTAAATTCACCAAATAAAAATTCCGGACCACTTTGAAAGCCAGAAATGTTGACAGAGATATAAACAACTAGCAATCACAAAGTTATTGAACTATATTTTCAGATATGGGAATATAACTTTATAGTTTAGTAGAGTAAAATGTTGCTGACATTTTCATTCTTTAATAAATTCAAGATGAAATAAATGTAAATACAATATGCCTGTAATTATGTTAAATTATAATTATTAACAATTTTTTATATTAGCCTATTTAATAAGAGCATATTCAGATCAGACATAATTTCAAAGCAAATAAATTCAATATGTTCATTCCACACTCGTGGGAAGCAATGCATGTTATATGCAAACTCATAACTATGTTAATATCAACGCCATAACTATATGTTAATGTCAACCTTTATATGCAATCTGTACGCAATATCAATTGATAGTTAAAAAATAATATACAGAGTTAACCAGAAATTGTTATGTATAAATAACTGCCAAGATAATAATTGAAAGAATTCTTTCCTTCACTAGTCATATGAATAATCAAAACTTTGTTTCTTATAAAATTATAAAATAATATGGAGGGAACTAACGAGTCAGAAACAACTACTACTTTTGATTGACAATACATTATTATTTGTGTATTTTTATTTAGTTTATAGATATTTAAATATTCTGTAATTTAATGTTGCCTCCAGGCATTAACTTGTTTTGGGTGGGCATTAACTTGCTTTAGAGTGGGCATTTAGTTACTTTGGTCGGGAGTGGTCCCCGAACAAAAATTAACCGAGTTAATGCATGATTTTTCGGGGCAGTTAACGAAAGGTTGCTTTTAGGCCCTTTGGGCCCTTGGGCAGTTTCTCGTTGTTTGTAAAGTGTTTGAGTGTTATATTTGCAATTCATGATATAAATTGCCGTTAGATTTGAGTTTGGTACATTTCTGGTGTTTATTATTGTGTGTTAACAACTGGTTTATTTTGTTTGGCAAATGACAAAGCAAAAACACCAAATGTTTTTGGGTTTTATATTTGAAATTATGGTTTATATCTGAATGTGTGGTTTATTTTTTGCTGATTTAGTTTAGTTTATCTTGATAATTAATGCATTTAGGTTTTTATTTGTGTTTTGGTTCTCAAAAGTAGCAGCATTTCTGACTAATTGGATTATTGTCCACAATTTATTTTTAGCCATAGCTTTATATATACCTATGCCAGCATTTCTTCAATTTACCTTGCACATTTCATGTACTGTTAAATGCCTCAATAAGTAACTGTTACGATATATTAAAACAGCTTTTAACACATAAGTACTACATTAGTTCAAGTTCTTCTCTAAACTCAGAGTCAATATAAGATTGTATTAATGTGCATTGTTTCAATAATGCAGGTTTCATTATTACCATTGTTGCAACAATGCTTACGACAATGCCCATTAATACAATCTTATCTTGACTGAGTTTATAAAGGTTTCGACATTACTTTATTTAAAAGCTATATTTATAAATTACTTTTTCTGGTTAACTCTTACATAATTATATTTAACTTAAAATCACAAAACTGCAAAAAATTCATAGTTGACAAACTGAAATATGTAAAGTCTAATTAAAGCTAAGTGTATCGTTATACTCATTCTTACATTCTTCATCCAAAATTTAGACAGTTTAAAAAAACTCATCTCTCAGAAAACAGAGCTCCATTTTAGAAAATACAATTCCTCCTTGTTATAATGTAGTAAAACCTGGTAATAGAGTAGTTACACCTTACTACAATAGAGTTTGCGACAGCACTTCTTTATAAACTTATACTTATAAAAACCATTATTACAATGGTTTTATAAGGGATTATGGAAGTGCTGCCGCAAGCTCTGTAATGTATGCCATGCTACTACAATGCAGTTCTTCCTGCATGGGATAATATGTATAGTTCCTCCTGTATGAGATTATATAGTTCCTCCTGTATGAGATAATATAGTTCCTCCTGTATGAGATAATATAGTTCCTCCTGTATGAGATAATATAGGTCCTCCTATACGAGATAATATAGTTCCTCCTATATGAGATAATATAGTTCCTCCTGGATGAGATAGTATAGTTTCTCCTTAGTAAAATATAGTTTTGCCTTGTCTTCTGATAATATAATTTCATATTAAATCCTGTACAGATGTTTCTGTAAGCATATAAAATTTAATAAACTTGACTCATTAAACTAAAACCGAGACGAAGAAGGTGATTAAGCTATGATCAGATACCAAAATTACCAAAGGGTTTACTCGTAGTTCACTGTTTAGTAATCACTTCCCAACTTGAATTGAACTTGACTTTTAGATTGAGTTTTAAGAACCAAGCCTCATTGCAATTTAATAAATCTTCAGTTTTACCATCTGCTTTCATCTGTATTAATAACCTGCAACAATAAAATTTATGATACCAGTAATAATTTAGCTTTTTCAAATCGGTTGAATAGTTCGTCTTGCTAGCTGTATTTTCTACTCATTTATGTCCTAGGATCTATTTTGTTGTTGTGGTTGTTGTTTCTTGAGCTCTGAAATTGTTTTAAAAAAGGTATTATGTTAAGTTTATACATATATTTAGTTTACTTTGCAAAAGATTATACATAACCTGATTTAACATGCACCTATATCTTGGGCTCTGAAATTGTTCTAAAAAAGTATTAGTACTGTGCATTCATACATATTTTTAGTCTACTTTACAAAGAACAAACATAGGAACCATAACATGCACTTATTTTAAAAGTACACTTACACTCTGGTATGTACTTCTTCTAGACATCCATGTGTTTCAGGCACTGAAAAGATTTCAACTGTAACAAATCAATTAACATTTGAATTACTTAATGCTACATTTGGTTTACTGAATATTTCATTAAATAGTGCTTGCAATAATGCTATGTGATATATTACTTTAAAACAGCTTAAACCCTGCATACTTTTTTATTGTGGGGCATCAAATTTACGCGCAAAGTGGAATTATAAAAACAAAAAAGCAATTGAAGTCTTTTGCTGCAAGTAAAAATACAACATACCATATGTCCCTAGCACTTTAATAGCCATATTCAATAACTGTAGATGCAGTGAAAGAATGTCATGAACTTATTCAATTTAATACTAAACAACTCTTTTCTTTTTTTATAAAGAAAAGAGTCTAGGATACAATTAACAATAAGACAATAATATTACACTACAAACATAGCAGTTGAAGTTTATGGATTTTAAAAACTGCATGACATTCATTACTTCTGACCTAATGGTGCCTGTGAAACATTATGGATTGATTAATGTTGTACTGATGTTGGATGTAGAGTGAGAAGAGTTCACGTCATCTGGAATTGTCTTGCAATTGGATCGTTGGCACAGAAGGCAAGAACCCCTTTTTTATGGTCCATCAAGCTGGTTCACCTAATTTGACAAAAAACATTTGACATGAAAAGTTTGTATGTTTGAACCTAGAATGATATTTAAGTACTACATGTAGAGCCCAAAAGCAAGTCTTTATTTATTTTTAATGGAACAAGCTGTATTTGTAGTTTGCAGTATGTACATCGTATTGTGCTGAAGTCAGCCAACACTTAGTCTATTCTAGGCTGGTTTTCCTTATTTAAAAAAATGCGACCTTACTATAGACACATGGTTAGTTACATTATCAGTCTCAAAGGTGCTTAAGCTTAAGAGGAATACAAAATTTTTTAGTCTAGCGTAATAGAAATGTGTCTTAGTAGTTGAGCCACATAGCACTCGATAAAATAAACTAAAAGTTCATAATATTATGTGGGACTGTACCTGATCCACTATAGCGAAGTAATGTATAAAGGAATTCACGGGGCAAGGTCATTAATTCATATGAGCTATTTATTGTTATCCGCTATATTAAATGTTAATTTTGCTACACATACTGTTGTGAAGCCAACTTGTCTGCACCCACTTTTTTAACCTTAACCAAACCTACATAACCTAACCTTTATGTACCAGGATACCTGAACTTGGATTCCTAATATTGCATACCTGACCTAACATTTTTAACACCAAATTTTTTTTTTAAAACCTGACTGGAATACTATAAACTAAAAACTCCTCCAAGTTAGAATGCCAATATTACACATAACAGAAATTACTGCATCTTATCTGGAAAGTAAACTAAAAGTCAAGATAAGGTTGTAGAAACAAATAACACCTTTATCCTTCCCTATGCCAAATAGTCCCTTGTATGACGTAATAAACAAATTTGTTTGTTTAAACCTTCACCTTGATGAAACAGAACTACTTTTATATTATTATTGTGTATTAATCCTTGTTGTGAAGCTGCCAGGCGGCAGCCATTTAATACAATCTTATCTTGACTTTTAGTATAGACAAAATTAATGTACCTTGCAGAAAAATAGAATGACAACATTGTAATATAAGTACTGCAAAACATTATTTATTCTGCTACTAATCTCCCAACTAACAAAAGATAATCGAGGTCCTAATGTATAGAATTTTAAACGTTTAAATCAAGAGAAGATAGAAATAAGAGTGGTATGAGACACATGCACATTCTATTTTTGCGTTAAGCTAAAATTGTAAGAACAATTTGCTAACGAAACCAGGAGTCTTGACCAAACTAAAAAGCTGGAATCTTCGTTTTAAAAATATTCACATTGGCCAATCAAAAACAAATCATAACCCAACATTCTCTCAATTACTCTTTGCCAGCATGTCATTGTTGTTTATTTTAATTGAAGACAGTAAAGATAGAATAGCAGCTTTGACAAAGAGTACCGGACTCCCAATCTAGTGCTACGTCCATCGCACCACGGTCGTCCCAATACCCCTAACGAGAGTAAGCGAGATTGATAGTTTTATCGCCATCTGCTGGGAAGTTTTGGCATAGGGTGGAGGGCAAATATGGATACATATTTATGGTGGTTTTATGGTCTTATTGAATTAGTTAAAGATGCAGGGGCCTGGCAATCCAAAAATGTGGCAACAAGGGGATATTCATCCCAGTAGGTACGAATAAAATATTTCCAAGGTCCAGAGAAGACTCAGTCGTCACCAGTTGAGCTGTGTTGTTGGCCGGATGTAGCGGGGGCAATAGTAAATTCAGTGCCATTGCTTGCCCTCCTTGCTTCCTCGAAGTATTGAGCTGCTGATACGTGCAACAGAAACATCGTCACCAGTTGTCACTGTGCATGCTCTCCAAATTATAATCAGCTGGACTACCAGATGCAGAGGGAATATAATTGTCTCCATTGTTGGATTGTGAGTCCTGTACTCTTTGTCGAAGATAGCAGGCATACTCTTCATTAATATATCTACTTTAGTTTAAAACCAACATAGCACTACAGCAGATTACTTACCTACAAAAAAGTTTTCTTAGGTAGAAATGAATGGAATGAAACACCTCATCTCGGCACATTTCGTTTCGACACACTTCATCTCGGCACATTTCATCTCCGCACTTCATCTCGGCACTTTTCGTTTCGGCACACTTCATCTCGGCAGTTTCTGCGAACATGGTTCCACTGGAGATGGCCTAATCCATATAAACCCAGAGAAATGTGGCTGGGGTCGTCTGGGTATACCGTGTCCACTGACTATACCCTTGATAGTGTAAGCTCAGCACTCTGATGTTCAGTAATCAGTTAATGAATAAATCAGGAAGAAAGTTCACAGCAGTTGTTGAAGCCCAAAACTCGATAGCATTCTCAGCACTCGTGAAGCCAGACATCTCGGCGTACTTCATTGGTGAACTCCTCGTATTAAACACTTGGCGAATGCCCAAAAATTTGAAACATGTGTCATGTGCCATGGACTAATTTCCATGTGCCAAAGTTTAAGCTATACCTCTTGTGCTTTTTTGTTGGGGATTTTTTTTGTGATGGGGCAACCTTATATCGAAAAACAAAAAAGCATGCAAGGATGCGACTTTGGTGGCTATGAAACACATCCCAAAATTCAGACTTGCCAACTCCCTACCATTGATGATGCAGATTGGATGGCGAAGACAGAGGTCCGTCCGTGTATACGTCCAAGTGGCACTGAGTTTCTCGTAGTTTTTGCATTAGACCGACTTTAAGTCCATGCTGTATCTGCCTGTATCTGCTGTATCTGCCTGTATCTGCCCGTCTCTCCGAAACCCTGAAAATCTGAAAATAAAATAAATATGAAATTAACTTTTTTTATTTTACGAATTTCCAATTCAGAATTTCTACAACGGTCTCATCTCATGCATTTTTTCATGGCCCATTTTTGTGCAAGAATGGTTTTTTGCCAATTTTTTTTATCTGTTTGTTCTTGTGCATCCTACTTTGGCGCAAACTTAATTTGCACATCCTGTTTTTGCACGAAACACTTTAGATTGCAATCTCGTACATAAGCTTCCTCGTAATGAGTGACTCCTTTACAGAGAGGCTAACGAAATAATTTCTATCCATGGTTAAATCAAATAATTTTTCCCGGTTTCTCCAGTTTCTGATCACTAAGTTTAATTTTTCTAGATATTCTTGGTCTGACTTTAAGAAGATTTAGTTAGTTATTGTTTAAAAAGTTTTCCTAACAAAAAATAAAAGAACAATTTGCTCACCAAACCAAAAGTCCTGACCAAACTAAAAAGCTGAAATCTCCTTTTCAAAAATATTCACATTGGCCAATCAAAAACAAATCATAACCCAACATTCTCTCAATTACTCTTTGCCAGCATGTCATT
>JAQGBF010000225.1:0-10528 GCA_034698245.1 Schendyla nemorensis | reverse complement strand
CAAGTTAAATACTGCCAGCCTTTGCTAACAAAAATTAGTTACGCGTATACACTAAATTATCCTTAAAACTGTTGTTCATATAGTTGCACACATTTGGTTTACCTAATATGCAGTGCTTGCTTCACTATAAGCAGTTCCACCTAATCAAAATCCAGAGCCAACTTCTCTTTTGAGCAGGATCTGGAAAAGAAGTAAGAAAAATGAAAACAGCCAAAGAGAAAAAAAAATTCTGAAACATAAAAGAAAAAAAAGTAGAGTTGTCAGTTTGAAATTAAAATTAGGTTGAAGGCATTTCTTATTTGATGACCTAGAAAACACCATTGGCTTGTCAACTAGCATTGCACGACTTGTCAACTTCTCCTACAGAGGGAATTTCAAAATCCTGAAATAAGAAAAAAATCAAACCATAAAAAATTACATTCAAATGAGAGAGAAAAATTAGTTGGTGTAGTAAGAACAGCGAAAGTTCTGGATTTCAGGAAAACAAGCTTATTTTCCAAAAACTCCTATCGAGACGGTTCGAGTCGTCTAGGTAAAAACACTGAGTTAGACACAGTCCCTATGGTGTTTTAAGAACAGCTAAATATCTGTACTTTAGAAATTTTCTGGTATCAGGAAAAACAACAACAACAAACGAAACAACAAAATGGAGTTTTACGTCGTTGCGACAACTTGGTCAAAGACGCCAACAGAAAGGTTATTTAAAAACGGACGGTATCAGGAAAATATATGCTTATTTTCAGAAAAGTCCTATCGAGACGGTTCGAGACGTCTTGATAAGAACACAGACATTGTCCCTAAAAGTTCACCTGTGCCCCAGAAGAAGGGGTTGAAGGACCCTCGCTGAGAGTCCTTCCTTTTCTCCAAAAAGTTGTTTACAAGTTTAGTTGGTTGGGGAAAAATGAAACTGCTGCCTCCTGCCTTCACATTGAATAAGTAATGGAAGGATTAAGGGGAAGGCTCTAACATTTTCTTGCTGCCTTGGCAGCATTGTAGCCATCATGGGGCTTGATGTATGAAGCACATTAAAATATGGTCTGCTGACGAGAGATATATGTTGACAAGTCGAGATTAATACTCTTACTGGAGTTGTTTTCTTATCTGTGTCTTTGGAGTTTCACCTTCAATAAACATCAGTGGTGCAAGTTTTTGCAGATTTTTTCCCCCCTCCATTTTTTTTTCTTTTTTAATTTTTTTTTTCAAATTGCCACTTGATATTTTTTTTTGGTGGTGGGGGGAGGGAGGGGGAGGGGTTAATGTGTTGAGATTATAGATTGAGAGGTAGAAATGAATGTTTATGGAATGGTTGCCCTAGTTTGCAGAGTTAATTTGGGTGTTGAGTGGATAGATATGCAGTGCAGTAATGGCAGTTAGGTGAGTTATGGATGGGGAAATTGTGCTAAGGGCCATGGATAAAAAGTGGATGTTTATTTTTATGATGGGGTTGTAGTTGTGTTTTGGTTCAGTAGTGAAAGTATGGTAATTGATATGTAATTACCTGGCTATTTTTTTTTAAGTTTGTGCCTTTGAGGGATTTAACTACTGCGGGTTTTATTAGGTTATTTTGAATTGTTGTTTCTGTAATTTGATTGGCAATATTGCTCCCAGTTGTTTTTAATAAGCATCACAATTTTTCAAATACCATAAGGTGAGTTGTAGCACAAATATAAATGTTTATAATTTTTTTTTTTCATGTACAAAATTTCTGTCTTGGTAAGCTCTCCAACAGAACTTTTCTTCTGTTTCAGTATTGAATAGATGCTGTTCACCTTAAAGACCTTCTGCAGATTTAAGTATGGTCAGGTGCGGAAATCATCGTCTTTATCTGTTAGATTTTTAAGAACCGATGAGATATCACAAGATAATTTTTTATTTCATTAATCATCACAGGCAAGAAACAACAAATAAATAAATAAGAATAACTTTTAAGAAGAGCTTATAAAATATTAAGCACAAGTCATGCCAGGTGTTTGATCTGCACTACTATGTATAACCTAGCTTATTAGGCCTAAAAAGGCTGAAACAGCACTGACCTTTAGATTTGACACTGCAAAAATATGTAGATCCTAGATGGTTAGCGAAATCTCATGGCTTTCGAATGCTGTAGTCTCAGTTCGTACATGAAAATTCGAATTGGTGTTTGCAAAAGTACCTAAAAGGATTTAAAAAGATAAAACTATTTCTACTTAAACCAAATATGTCACTCTACCTGTTCCAACAACCGAATGCAGTTTCCGTCATTTCCATACCTGCCCAATCAGACATGATACATTTCTGGAAAAGACAGACAGACAGGTACTGCGCCTCCTTAAACATCACTTCTGGCACCATATCTCCTTATACCAGCTTTTCTAGTTCCATTGTTGCAGCCTTATGATTTAGCATCTCCAAAACCTGCAGGCAAAACTGTCCTGCCGCTGCTGCTGCTCCTACTCCCGCTCCCGCTCCATATATTTCTCCTGGCAAAGAAACAAAACTGGAAGGCATAATTTCATCAGGTTGAAAGCTGATTTACTAGAACTATATCCATATTTCCATGAGAATAAAGAAAAAAAGAAAGAAAAAGAAAAAAAATATTACTCCACCTATCAGGTTTTATTGTGAAGATGAGTGTTAGCAGCAAGACCTTCGCAGACAAGTCAAGTCTCTGCGCCGGAGCGTCGTACATGGAAAAAGAAATTGCAATGCATGGCCAGGAATTATGCAAATGACATCAACAACTCACTTTGACATAAATAGCTTTGTTGTCCTTCTGGCTCTACTCTGAATTACGATTCACTCATAAATTAAGCAAATTGTGTTCTCGCTCTGTATTATAAAACGTTGCATTAGGATGGGATTAGAATTCACATTAAGCCCGTGTGTCACACGTTGTTTTCTCGACACACTCGTCTAATCACGAGTGTCACGCGAGCTTTAGGTTTGGTTTGTGTGTTCTTAGTTGCGTGGGATTTTGCTGGGGATTTGGTGAGGGAGTTTTTGAATTTTAGTTTATAGGGTTTCTTTCTTTGTTTTTCTAAGATGGAAGGAGTTGGTTTAGTTCAAGGAGTGATATAGAAGGAGAAGAAAAGCAATGCTGGATTGCGTACTCTGTTGAGAAGCGCAGTGTTTTAGTTTCGGCGTCCATTTTTGGTACCTCTGCTATGCAAGTGAGGGATGGTTCTTTTAGCTAAAGGCATCTTTCAAATGACATCTTACCAGTGATTTCATCATAAATAGGTAGTAGGAAAATCAGGTACAAAGAAACTGAAAACCCGAAACATTATTTTCTGTCCCTCTAGTGACGATATCCTGTACCCACAATAAAACCCCTTATGACGCTCCAACTAGCAGGAGCGTCTCCAGACGTTCGCCAATTCGCCAAGTGTGAATGGTTGTTTATTTTGGCTAATGGTTTGCTGATTTGGCTAAGCCTTTGGCGAATGATGCTATCTGGAAATAGTTATTAACATTTTGTAAAATCTTGAAAAACCTTTTAAAAAACATTGAGAATTTTGTTTTGGCTAATGGAGTCTCAGTTTAGCGTAGTTTGGTTAATACTTGATGGTCAGCATTTACTTATATTGCCTCTAATTTTCGTTTGGGTTTTATCTCATTGAGAAATGTATCCTCCCTACTCGGTAAGCTGTGAGATCCCAAATATGGCTGTCAAACCAAAATCCAGCAATGCTTTTCGTCTCCTCCTATATGGCTCCTTGGTTAGTTTAAGGTGTATGATGTATGTAGCTGCATTCCTGGTGTGTGTTTTTGGAAGTTTATGGGGACTGGTGGCAGGCTTTGGAAGTTTATTTAATGGCCTGGCCTTTTTTTGGTAAGTTTTTATTGCTGCTGGAAAGTTTTGTTTTTATGTGGGGGATATTAGTCTAGGTTGTTGTTGCTAATTAAGAATGCATCTGTAAAGAACCAAGTGAAATAATTGCCAGTGTTGTTAAACTTAATTTTAAGTGTAATGCTAGTTCAGACGAAAGATAAGAAAACACATTAAATCCTTTTTCCGTTATGAATTGCATCATCAAGTTTTGCGTACCATGTTCTTCCCGCTTGTTTCAGTCCGTACAGGGCTTTCTTCAGTCGCTCGCGGCAGGTAAGACGTCTGTGGACATAGGACGTCTTAGCGTGTCGGCATTGATTTTTACATCGATGTAAGTCTACAAGTTATGGCATATTCCAATTCTCTTTGAAATTATTTAATTACAAAGATGCATTTACAAAGAGATGAATAAACCATTTTTTAAAAGTTTTTCCATTATGATAAAAGCCACTTTTGTCTTATCAATTTTGTTCTGGATACTTAGTGGCATTTATAATTCCTTGTTTTTTCTTTTAAATTAGAGCAATCCTAAATAATTTGTCTTATGAAAATTTTAACTTTAACATTTTATGGATTGCCATTTTATTTTATTTTTTTAAGGCATGAGAATTTGAAAGCTCATTTTTTTCTCTCTCTTGCTTTTACTTCTAGAAAAATTTAAATCCGGTTTAAAAGTGATTGATGTAAATGTTTTATGATTTGGTAGCAGTGTCAGATAAAATCACAGAGATTTTTGCAGCAGTCCATGATTTGAAATGAAAATTGGAGAGCTTATGATTCATCCCAAGTCAAAGCTGTATAATTAACAACTCTGATTTAATGTTCTGACTGCTACACATTTCTTTTATTTATTTATTTTTTTCTCTCTCTCTCTATCCCTTTGAATTCAAACACAATTTGTACATCTAATTTTTTCCCATCTTCACTTCAACCTCATTTTTAAGGACAGCTAGAGTGTTGTATGTGTGGGAAATTTGGATATAATAATTTTTTTCTCTATTATTTCTTTCTTTCCATTTTCAATTCAAGTTGTTTTCTCATCTCTCTTGAATTTCAAACAATTTTTTCTTCACCATCAGAGTCATTTTCCCCCTTTGTTTATAAATAATTATTAAGAATGAATTGCATGACTGAAGTTTTATGAAAGGAAATAGGTTGTCACAAAAAAATGGAATAACTGAATTGAAGGTAATAATTTAATTCTTGCCCCCTAGTCAATAAAACTAAGCTCAATATATTTGCAGGTGAAAGGAATGATGATAGACAGTGAACTGAAGGTGAAAAGAGAATCTAAATGTTTGAAAGGATGACCTTAATTCCCTTTCATTTAAAAAAAAAATCTCATTTCTCATTCTTATTGAGATTCTTTGCTATGGATAAAAATAGGTTTATCATGATTTATACAAATCTTTATGAAAAACAATCCCAGGGAAAGCCTCTTGCCCTATATTGACAAGTGCTTGGTTCATATGCTTTATCAACCATATATTATTTTTTAATGGATTAGCAGTGAAAATATGTTTTTGTGTGGTGACTGCATTTCATTAAAATAAATATTTGAATTAAAAGATAGCATCAGGCATAAGAAATAAGTCTTGAAAGAAACTGCTTAGCAACAAACAACAACAAAATTAAGTTTATTGGCACAAACAGTTATTAGAAAAACATGCATGGCACTTTATGATATTAATTTTGAGCTGTGTGTTTTTAGATTACTGGAATTTTTTTCTTTCATATTTACCATGGCTTAAATTATATGAATCATTGCAATAGTAATTTTTTGTAGTTTGGATTCAGTGCTCCCAGATCAGGCATTTCAGGCCACACACTAAGTTTCAAGTTTTTCAAGTCACTGACAACTCATCACCATATGAGTCTACATTTCTAGAAAGAATAGTAATAGACACATAAATCACTTGCACAGCGTATTAGCATATACCATGGATAGCATATTTCTCAAAATAGACATACTTTAAATAATAGTGTATTACCCTAAATACTATCCACAAGGTGACTGGACAGCTTCATGTATTTTTCTGCATGGTGGCACCACTGCCAAAAAGCGTCATCAGCAGCAAAGTAATACTGCAGCTTTTTACAACTTAATGGCATTAAACTACTGAAGCACATTAATTAGTGAGTAGTTAAGAGTGCTTCGGCCTAGAATATTCAAAGTACTTTATTATGCACTACTCCTTTTAGTAACAAGACTTAAATGATGGTTATGAGTAAAAGTAAAATGGTAATTGCCATTAATAATTTAAATATCATGTAAAAAAATCAACGCAGGATATAAAGCCTCAACAGAAAGTACAAAAAAAACCAAACTACCAATAAAATGTACAAAAAACATTGATTGGTCCCAACCAACATCCAAGGACTAACAGCAGGTATCCTGATCATAGTTCTCATCATCAGAGTATTGAAAAACATTGCACTCGCAGTATTAGTAGGGAGATTATAGGGTTTCTAGACGAGGCAATCAAGAAATTGCTTGTCCAATTCAAGTCTCAAAATAATTGCTAGAGGGATGCAACATTATAGGTGGAACAAAATGTTTGTTAGTTTTGCATATAACCAAAACCATTCAACTAGACTAATTGACTTTTTGTTATCTTGTGGCCTTAATTTAAACTCTTTTGCATCATTCGATTTGGCTAGATGCAACATATAGATTTCTGTAAACATAATTAAAATTGGACAGCAAATAAACAAAATATTCGGTTTTTGCTTGACAAGTCTAAGCGGCGTTAAAATATTTGCCTTAATATTGCTGCGGGCCTAAAAACTTAAAGCAAAAATTCCAGCCTTCCCCTTCATTGACACCGTACCTTTAACACCTAACATCCTTCAATTTCCATCAGCAACTCCAATTCCTACCTCCCCCTTTCATTCCATATCTCTTCCGAATTTCCATATTCAATCATGCAATTATCCCCAACTAAAACAAAATATCGATATACAATATTCCAAACGCAACCAGACAAAAAAACAGCATTCTCAATTCAAATTCCCTCTCCAATAACACCTTTCCTTCCTACTTTCCTTTCAAGCTTCTAAACCACTCACCCATGCAAAATAACAACTCCGGCAATTTATCCGAAAAGGTAAAAAGGAAAAAAAAAAAAAAGCGAATTTCTTCCCGGCCACGATACGATTGCAAGAATGCGGCAATAATTTGCACTTGACACGGAGCAACTTTTCAATAATGGAATCACGGATGGATTGGTGCCTCCGCTACCGCTTTCGCGCACTCCGTTCGTTCCGTCCGTTCGTTCGTTCGTTCGTTCGTTCGTTCGCTCCAATGCGACACTCGTCCGATTATTTAACGCCGGAAACGATTTGCTCCGCTTCGCAATATGAAGGCGGCCGCTGCCAATAGTGGCGCGCGCCAAACCCCGCTGCAGCGACAACTCAATCTGCAAAGAACGAACGATCCGAAAAAGAGAAAGAGGGAAAGAAAGGGAATAAAAAGAATGGGAGAGGAGGAAAAAAAAAAGAAAAAAAAAAGACCGAGCATCGTTACAGCGAAAGCTCGAACGCCACATTGATGATGAATGTGGCAAAACCAGAATGCAATGCAATGCAGCGCTCTTTTTTTAAGCCCGGAGTTGTGCAGGGAAGTTTTTTTGAGGGAAGGGAAGGGGGGAGGGGCTGCGTCTCGCTAGTGACGTCACGCGTGGAAATATTTAAAAAGGGATTGTTGAATATAGGATTTTTAATCGGATTAGAATTTGTTATCAAAGCAGTTGAAGCGTCTCTTGTCATTTTTTTTGCCTGGGAAATAATAAATCTTCAGAGAGTTTTTACTTTAGCGTAAGGCGAGTAAGTTTTTATGAAATGTATAATTTTTTAATTTGGTTATTGATTTGTTCCGGGTTTGAATCTGGTTTAGATCTGAAGAATAAAAAATGTCTATTTTGTTATTTTTGTTTGATATAAAATATGATGTTATCACATAATTAATATATGTCAGCTTGAAAAAGTGTTAAATGTACTTTAGAAATTAGGATGTCATGTGAGAAGATGGAGAATCCTGTAGAGTGTTGTTCCTAAAAGGAATGATTTTAGGCCTAAGAATGCAACGATTTTAGGCCTAAGTATTCAACTTGTCATACAAAACCTCTAAGTTATTTTAGGACTTGTATAATTAATGTAATGAGTAGTTATTGTCCTAAATAATTTGATGTATATGAAAACAAAATTTCCTGAAGTATAGTAATAAAAAAGGGAAATGTTTTTCCGGAAATGTTTATTCTAAAATCTTTTAGCCATTTTGCATAATGAATGCAATTCAGATTAGGAAATCATGTAGAGAATAAAGCACGGTCTGAAGTTAAGCATAGCATGAGAACTAATGCACTACTTTGCAATCTTCCTGATGTTGCTTTCCATTTGCCAAGCAGTGTTCTGTATACCTGAGTTTTAATTAGCTGAAACCTTAAGCAGATAACAACATGCAATGGTTTTGAAATTTGTTAATTTTGTTTACACAGACTTGCTAAACTCTATTGTGAACTTAGGCTAATACTGTAAAATCTATAATGTAATAAATTATAGATTATAGCTCATAATTAAGAAGCTCGAAGCTTATTTCTATAGGAAGAAAAGTAGCATTATATGTAAAAAAAAACTTCAAAGTTTCAGGTTTAACTTCAGGATTAAATATTAATAGCTTCAATTTTCAGATCTGAAATTTAATCCTTAGACTTAAGTAAAGCCGGATAAAGAAAGTCTTACCAACTTGAAATAAAATTAATATTAAAATAAACCTGACTTAATCATGGGGAAAGTGTCTAAAGCATATGAATATCAAATCTAACAAAGTTGTATTTTAGGGATGCTCAAAATTATTAGTCATTCTAAGTTATGTTTAGGTTAACACATGATACATGAAATCTAGTGATTTTCCGCTAACAATGGCGAGTGGCGAAGCGATGAATCACGTGATTTCATGTGTTAAAAAATTTAAATATACCTGTGATTTTAACAATGAATAACATCACTAGTGATGTTATAGAAAATTACTAGTGTTTTGCATTGTTTGTAGCATTGTTAAGCCCAACCCAACAATACAGCTCTCTAGTGAAAATACATTGGAAAAAAAAAAACTTAAATAAAATCACAGGTATTATATAATTTGAAGTAAAGTTGTCATGAATACCGCGCTTTAAGACGTTGAGAAAATAGAGATTTAAGATACGTAATATTTATAACATCTGTGCCTATGGCTACACTCTGATTGCCACACATGATCTGCATAGCGGGTCGAATGGACCCTATTCTTTAAAACTTGCCAAACTCCAAACATTTTACCATGTCGATTGCTGGGGACCTATATAGTTTATATTCTCTTCCCAATGAATACTACTTTCAGAGATATACACACCAGAAAAATCTATGAACCTCAACTAAGTTTTAACTCATGGTGCTTTGTTTCGGAGGCAACTGTGCTAATCACTGTACTACTAACGCCGGCACGAGCAAATGGTTGCAAATTAATTAGGACCCTTTAAAATAATAATTGGTGCCAAAACGTTTGCTTGCATTATGTCCTGATACTTTTTAAACCGACTTTAACTTCAAAATCATAACGATTAAATGATGTAAAAGAATTACATTGAAGTAATAGCATTTGCTAGAAAACTCAAACTAAATCTATTGACGTTATAGTCGGGCATATGCTATAAGCGATGTCATTATATCAGGGTTGGACAGTATATGATCATTTGTCTGTCTAGTTATCATTACCACATTAGTTCTTTATAAAAGTATAAAATGCTGCGTGAGTACTAATCATCATATTTTTTCTTTCCTAGTAGTACAAGAGTTAAAAGTCAACAGTGTATGTGTATGTTTACAATCGATCCATTGCAGTTGGTAGTGCTGTTGTTTGTTGCTGCTGGTTGTTTACACTTTTTGCCATCAGCCACTCCTTGTTTTCAACTTGCCTTTCTCCGCCGCTAGGGGCTGTTGGAGTTTAGCATAATGAGACGTTGCTGGCGTTGTTCGTTCTTTGCTTTTCTAAGTTTTCCTAATTATGCGACTGCTCATTTCTGAAGCCTCTTCCTTTCAATTGAGTTATGCCAGACTAGGCACTTCTCTGCATCTTCGTTCCTCCCCCTTTTCAATTCAATTTGCCCATTGCTTTTGGCTGCGTAATGGTGGTGGAAAAATGAGTAAATGAAGTTATCCGTAATTGGCCCCAAGCTTTTTCCATCTTACCTTACCCAAAATAGAAGAAAAAAAACTTTGTTGTCCACACCGAGCCGAATGAAGATACTCAAGCTGATGTTCCAGAAATGCCTAGAATAACAAACTTAAAACACTAGAAAAATCTAGTACCAAAAATACGAAATTGCTTTACGAAAAAAAAATCAGGTTGTATCTTTTCTGGCATTTTTGCTAAAGATTTATCTTAGAATTTCTATAAATTCAGAAACTTAAGATGAAACAAAATTACCAAAACAACATGAAATTAAACATTTAATAATACAACCTCTAGTACGGACTCCATTTTTATAAAAAGAAATTTGTCTGTGTTATTTTAGAATATTTTGTGTTGTCTTCATAGTTTCTGAATGTATCTAATATTGGCCACAATCGCCAATGTAGTCTCAAAACAATTGTTATATTTTGTTAACAATGCCTTTGGGCATTAACTCGATTTTGAGCAGGCATTTTTAATTAGTTTGGTCTGGGAGGCATTGTTTAACA
>JAQGBF010000224.1:0-10534 GCA_034698245.1 Schendyla nemorensis | reverse complement strand
ATCTTGTTTAATCATAATAGATGCATGATGGAAATTTACCAGGTAGATTCAATGGAAAGTTTTCAAGGACAGAATCCAGCTGATATAAACAATGAAAACAAAACAATTGGCCAAACCCAAAAAACTAGTCAAATCTGGTTTTCCCTTGCCTTCACCTTGATTCAAAAATAGCATGTGATTATTACCACCAATGAATAATTGAAATTTACAATAAACAATAAAACAACTCAGATGATCAATTTGCTCATGGCATGAATGCCTTACCAAAAACCCCTTAGTCACACCACTTCAGTGGAACTTTTCCAATTTTATCCACATGTATTCACAGAAAAATATATTCAATACACCCACACAACACAGGTTAGCCACACAAGCAACATGTTAAGCAACAAGCAATCCCTTCTGACAGTGGGAATGCAAGAATATTTCCACAATCCAGTTTGTGCCATGAAGAAAGATGAGTTGAGTAAACCCAGCCAACCAACAGCTGACTGAACCAGCTGTCTGCCATCCCTGCCAGCCAAAGCTAAGCCAAGCAGCCATCTCCCCTGCCCTGCTATGCATGCACATCAAGGCAAAGTATAGGTTACAGGCTGAATCACTCAAAACACATTGAACTTGGAAAGAAGCAGGAGCAGAAGCTACCATTTATTGCTTATTTCATAGCAATTAAACTGCTTGGCAAATATTCAGGTTGCAACAGGCAGGGCTCATAAAGCATAAAAAAATCAACTATTAAAATCAAGAATGTCACATGGTGTAATGCAATATTTTTAGAATTAGGTGACTAATTACAGGTATTTTTCCATCACATGGAGCATAAGCATTCATTCATTCAACTAATATTTTCAAAACTTTTGGCATTAAAAAAAGTTTTGAAGTAACATAGGAAGAAGTTTTGCAATTTCCAGTGTACATTTGATTCCTGTCCTACTGTACTTTAATCTATCACCACAGGAAGTTTGCACAAATGGCCCCCCAAAAACTCACCAATTCAACTCAAATATCTCAATATTATCTCTAACAACCAGATGATAAAACAGATGGTCAAACATTCCCCCAAAGATTGCCACACACAAAAATGATTACAACTATAAATAAACTGTTCAGGGATTGCCATCCCACAAAACTAATTTAAAAATCGATTTCAACAAAAGATATCAGGCTACAAAATCATGCAAAAACAGGAAAAGGAAGCAACAATCATAAAAAAAACGAACCTTTACTCAACCTAACTCATTCAACATGCACATTTTTGTACTGGCCACGTGAAATCATCTCCATACCCCTTAAACACACTCCACGTGTCAATAATATTCCAAGTAACTTAGCTTGGCCACATGCTGTTTTCTATAGGGTAATCTATTGGCTAATCTTTGACAAAATCCATAATTATGTTTACCTTTAAAATCTGCCTACTTGAAAAGCCAAGTAAACAGCGTTAAAATTTCTCAGGCAATTAGCAAGACAATAAAATTTACCAGGAATTATCCTAAACCCATACAATAAATAATTTTTATGTGAAATAATATTTTTCGAAGATAATAAAACGCGACCTTTGATAAAATGGGATATTATTCTACGGTAAAAACAAACGACGACATAAATGTCGCCTTATGTTTCATGCACCGTTAAACTTCATTTTGCTGTTGTGTACTCTACTTTTATGAGTAAAAAATAATTTATATGTAAGAATTAAGAAAAATAAATAAAACATGATTTGAATTTGGAAAATCATTCTAAGCGACGACCATCATAACTGTCGCGTTATGTTATGCGCCGTTAAACTTCATTTTGCTGTTATTGTAGCTCAGAAAAAATTTGCCGTTAAACTTCATTTTGTTGTTGTGCACTCTACTTTTACGAGTAAAAATAAATTTACATAGATTAAAAAATATTTAATAAAACATGATTTGAGTTAAAAATAATAATTCCAAGCGACAATCATTAACTGTCGCGTTATGTACGCGCCGTTAAACTTTATTTTGCTGTTGCTGTTGCATACCTACTTATTTCTCCACCATAAAATTTTTATATACCTTTAACAAAACCATATCATTATCATTCACCATTAACTCCTCTAATTTCAGGTCATCCACCAGTACCATATGATGTAACTAAGGATATATAAAAAGGATGGGGCCATGAAATGGGTACCTAGCCAACAAAACCAAGTCCCAAACAAATTCCACAGCTCCCATATAAAACTCACCTGAAAAAGCCTTCCCTGTCTGATCTTTCAACCGAGCACGTGGAGCTGACTCTAGTACTGAGATCAGACTTCCCAGCTGATAAAACTACTTTAATGTGGAGTGCCTCAGGCTAATGCCGCAGCGCCACTTAGCGCAGATTTGGACAATTACAGAATGTTAGTCTTGATTTGTGGCTTTTGTAATTCTAAACCAGTTTGATTTGGTGGAAAGGAGGAGATGGAATTTGGGAGTTTTTGGGGGCATTGAGTAATATCTTCTTTTTTATGGGGGTCAAATTTCGCAGAAAGTGATATTTAATTTCGTAAACATTTTGGATGTTAGTTACTGAGTCAAAAGGGTTATGCAGTGGAAATGATAAAAGAAATGTTTTTCCTTTATGTGTTTTCCATTTAACTCCCAAGGCTAAGTGTGGGCCTTGAAATTTTTTTGGTGCTTATGGTCATTAATTATGGGTCTATGGAGGTAATCTTAATGGCTTGTCAAACCATTAGCCATTTATTTTATGATGTAAATTACTCTTTTGTTAAGAGTCATGGCCTTGTTTTTCTTAGCTTTAAATGCAATGTTTTTTAATATTCTCATTTATTATAATATAAACCTATTGTTATTCTTCTTATGTATTAGCAAGAGTCATCTACTCTTGGTATTAGTTTAACAAATTCTTATTTAGAATTTAATAACTTTCCCCCTTAATGAATACAAAGAAGGAACGCTGTTAATCATATTTTTACTCCCTTGGCAACTGGCTCAATGATAGTTTTATCGGTTATAATGAACCTCGCTTATAACAAACAGGTCCCTTGGGGGTTCGTTATAAACAAGTTCCACTGTATGAACATTTCTGATTAACCTTCTATTAAAGGAGCAAGAGTTTTAATTTTATGATAATTAAAAAATGAAACGCTTTCATGTAGCAAGCAACCTTTTAGCAGGCATCAAAGAAGTCTGTCAACTTCCCATCCCTTAATTTATTACTCAAAAATTCTTAATTCACTCTTTCCTTTAACATTTTAAATCTCAAAGAAAAAAATTTGGACCAAAGCAGAGGTGTTTACACTGCCAGTATCACATGCCTAAATAGCCACCCAGTCAACACACACAAATCAACTTAAAGGAGCGCCATTAAAAGCCAACAGTAAAACCCTTTTTGTGTCCATTTCATACACCCACATCTCTTTCTAAACACAACCCCAATACAAACCCATCAACCAACATAAACCCTTATAAAAGTACAAGGCCATCAATTTAAAGCTGCAGGCTTCACCACAATGCACCACAACAAGACCACATGACCAGATTCTAAGATCCTTTCACAATTATTTTCCCTCCCAATAAGTAATTGCGCAAAAACCAATCTGTATAACTAAATTACACTAAGTAAACCGGAAAATAGTTTTTAAGATTGGTCTAACAGACATTATTGCTTAATTATTACATCTAATAATAAAACTGCACTTCACGGAACCAAATTCTTTTGGCAAATATTCTCCTAGGATACCAATAATAGCACATAAACATAGCTACATCACAACACTGTTATGTGTATGTTAACATTTCAACATAATTTTGGCTAGAATAAATAAAGGCTATATAATTATAGGATATCGTATGGGCATCTCAACCTTTCTTTATATACTCAAGGGATGCCCAGAAAACATCCTATTTCTCTTCTACAGTTGCTGTGGCAACAAGAGAAAATATACACCAAGGTATCATTTGGAAGCAATGCTTTCGATAATAGGAAAAAAATTATAATAGTATAGGATATAATAATTGATTTATCTTATACGTGTGAAATTATCCCATGTCTCTCTGCATTGTTTAATGAGTGATGATATTTTTACACCTATAAGATAAAAACGTATAACATCTAAACCCTTTGCAAGAATTAATGGCCAGAACTAAATAATATAGTCTATATTCCCTCCCATTTCCTACACCTCCAGTATATATACTATGCAAAGCATTTGCCAGAATTTTCTTTTTACTGTTTAGCAAATGCCTATCTAGAATTAATCAAGTACCCAGTCCATATTTCCACAATACCAATTCCAGCACACAAAAACCTCACTAAACAAACAACTGCATAAATTACACCATTCCCATTTAACTCTTTTCCTGCACAGCTGTTTCACCCAACCCAAACCTCCACACTACAAAAAAACACCCAAATATAATAAAGATAAAAATCTCCAATCTAAAAATAGACCCTCCTCCTCTCTCCTCACCAAAGGAATTTATTTCTAAATTAATCCCAACATCCACACCAACACCCACCCGAAAACCCCCAAAAACCCACCTCACCCTTCCCCAAACCCCCAACCCACTCTCCAAAAATCCCCCCTCCAAAACCCCAAAAAAATCTCCCTCAAAATCCCCCCAAAAAACCCCTACCCAGCATAACTCCCTCAATCCAACATGGCGACCGCGGCCCTGTCGCCATCGCCTAGGCAACGGGCGACGCGTCACGCCTAATGGGGAGAAGACTCACATGCGAGGGAGAAGCCGCTCGCTGGCCATCAATGGGTTTGCTTCTTCGGACTCGATGTGCGCTGTCAGAGCTCTGCCACCGATTCCTCCCGTTGTCAGGCGGACGATGGCGACGGTTTGCGCGGCGGATGGAGCGCGAGTGACGGGCCCGAGAGTCCCTCGCAGCTGTAGCCAATGGGAGGCGAGCGAGAGCGTGACGTAGGCGGTCTCGCGGGATCGCGCGGGATTGGGCGAGAGCGGTTGTCATCTGCTTGGTGTGTGGTTTTGGGCTGGGATTGGAGGTGGGTGGGAGCTGGTGGGATGTTGTTTTGTTTTGTTGGTGGAGGATTTCTATTTTTGGGGGGTTTTTGGGTGATGCAACTGGAGGTTGGTTGCCGAGATGAGGCAATTTTTTCGGGGTTATTGAGGGTCAGGTCTATGTGGTAGATGGATGCATGGGGTTTTTATTTTCGAAGTTGGTGATGGTTGGAAATGGGCAAAGATATAGTATTATTAGTTATTTGATTTTGTATTTGTTCGATAATGCATGGGCGTCGCTCCCGAGACCTTTTGTTTATACGGGGTGGAAGAATAGTCTGGTTTCCACATGTGTGAGAGAAAAAGCAAAATGCTGTTGGTGCTTCACTGCAGAGCACCAAAAATGCATTTTGCTTTTCTACCATAGGTACATTATTGCATCATTTTCCAGTATTTCTTGGGTGGTTAGAGTGGATGAAAAGAAAAAAAATAAATCAAAATTTTCCAAAACCTGAGGGTCATAAAACTTCCCAGCCATCAAAAAAGACCCCTAATCTGATAAAATAATTCCACTGCCCTCGTCCGAAGTCGAGCCCATGACTCCTATAGCAGACGTCTGCGCTCCTATAGAAGCCACGGACTCATTCGTTTCCACTCCAACATCCACCTCCTCCTTAACCCCTTCCTCGTCCCCATCTCCCTCGATATGTCCATTAGTCAACTTTCCGGCGGACTCTTCCGGCGCAACCTGTTCCTTGTCCTTATCCTCTTCGACGGCGCAAGGCCGGTCGCCGGTTATGTCCAGCGCCGAGCTCAGAGACTTGGCCACCTCTCCTTTCTTCTCCTCCTTCACCCATTTGCAGTTATTATTGTTGTTATTGTTGTTCGGCGAAGCCGGTGGACTGGGCTCTCCGTTTGCCATCGAGCCGTTGGGCAGACCATTGAGCGCGGGGTTTTCTTTGCTCGCACAACCTAAATTTGGAGCAGAGATGACAAACAACAGGAGTATTAAAAAAAAGGCTACAAGCTATAAATAAATAACAAACCCCTTTTTCAAAGGATGAGCATTTCAAACTAGCCCAGCTTTCAAATAATCAATATCCCAGGGTCATTCGCATCCCAATAAATAATCATAAATCCATATCCACTACACGTAGCATTAGCAACATTGCCTCGAGTTTGCAAGGGATAAATACATCAATCAATCGATGCATTGCACCTAATAATCTTTATATAGATTACATAAACTATCTTCGCCCGGCAAGATAAAACCCACAATAAATTTATTCTTACTACTAAAAGTAAAAGCAGCCTTTTAGGCTCTCTTCCTCTTTTAAATTCCTCAATCAAGAGGGCATATTCTCCCATTTTTATTTTATCTCCGCCGAACCGTTCGGGAATGGAAAATTGGAGCTATGCCAACGGTTGACATTTTCCCAGGCAAGAAGGAAGCCACTCCTCCTATTCTGCCATCAAACTTACACCGCAAATAAACTTAAAACATATGCGCATAGGCTGCACCTACACCTACACTTATCTGCAAGACATTCGCACGCATAGTCACTACGTATTTTCGCCTTCATTCGAGTGTCATTACGTAACATCTGCCGCTACCGTTTTTTCTTTCATCTTTTTTTTTTGCAGCCTTGACCAGTAATCATATTGTGCAAATTAAGAGTCAGACGAATCTTTTTTTCGTATAGGATTTGATTCCCCTAATGGTAATATATCTCTTTATTTGAACTACTGCACATGGTGGACAGTGTCCAATGACTTCATTATTTTGCTGATAATCATTTGTTAGTTATCACTTTAGATGTTTATGCTTAATAATAAATATTCATGCGTCTGAGACTGCTTTTAGATTTTTTTATATCTTAGTCAAACTACTGAATATTTTATGCCATTGCCTGGATTAAAAAAAACCGTTTCAAATGGATAATTAGTAAGAAATGGTAAACATTGGAAAATAATCAAAACATTTAAACATACTGAAAGCACTTTAGTTAGTACTACAGATTATTCTTCTACTTTAGTTAGGTTATTGCCTAAATTTCAAAATAACTGCATTTAAGGTATTTTATACTTATAGCCCCGCTACCGTTTTTAATCTTGTAGCAGTGGTACTATTTCTGAAAAAGAATGATTGCGCACAAGAATTTCATTAGCGGACAGAATCCGGGTTCCTTTAGTACTGATATCTCATCATTTTTAATTACAATTTTTATGGTATATTAAACTGGTTTGGTAGTCCTTAAGCTTTATATAAGCAGTAACATGGCGTTAGTACAGGAAGTAAAGCAGTGAAGTCCAGGTCACTGCTGCCTGCCACAGCCTCAGTTGCATAGCTGCAAAGGCAGCCCAGACAGCAAATACATAAGGAGGAAAATACAATAGTGGCAAGTTTACGCAACGGCTCTCAACCTGTTTCTTTTATTTTCTCCTCATCGTCACTACCACCAACCGTAACAGTCAAGTGGGATGGATGGATGATATTATTAGAACAAACCCTGCTTGCATTTCCGCGGTCTATACATCAGACACGAAACTGTGTTTCGCGCTAACTCCGCAATTAACACAAACAAGGGGTTGCCTTTTTCCTGTCCTTTCCCCTTAGAAAGCTTCCCCTTCCTACACCACAAATTACTCAGCATTTTCCCTAATATTAGCTATAAAGTTTCTCAATAACTTTACCAAGAAACCGGTTTACCCTCCAATTAATTAAAGATAAATAAACATCCTTTTTAGCAGTGTAGTCTGCATTATTGTTATAAAGTAAAATATTATTGCGTCTTTTATGTAGCTTTATACTGGCAATAAAAGATAAAGCAAAATTTTATTTTATGGCATTTAAAGAATCATACTAGAGTAAAATAAAGGGCTATAATTATTAGTTTGGAGTTAAATACTGAAAAAATAGTTGATTTCTCTTACAGGCGTGAAAATATTTTCACATGTCTTTTTGCATTGTTTAAACCAACACAAATATTTCATACCTATAGTAAGATAAATACAAAACTACTTTTTTTTCACTAGGTGGCCACTATTCCATTCTCCTTCCAAACAAAATCCGCTTCATCGGCCTCAACACAGTTTTCTACTACCAGAAGAACAAGAGCATTAAATTAAAGCAGATGCCAGATCCAGCAGCTCAATTTGCCTGGTTCGAAAACATTCTCAATAAATCGCGCGCAGATGGCGAAAAAGTAAGACTATACACCGCACACATATATAAGGACAAAATTATCAAGCGCAACATACACATAGCCATTGCGGTTTTCTCCTCCTTCTAGGTCTATGTTGCCTCTCATGTGCCGCCAGGTGTGTTTGAAAGACATATTCAGCCAGGTGGTTTTCGGTGGTTCCAGGGACCTTACAACCAGCGCTATATACACTTGGTGAATAAGTACAGCGATGTTATCATTGCGCAGTTCTTTGCGCATCAGCACACCGACTCTTTCCGGATTTTCTATAATGAAAAAGGTATGTGTAGTTTTTTTTTGTGTGTGGGTTTTTTGTTAGCGCATTCAGAAGAACTTTTCTAACGTGACGTTTCTAACTTTCTAACGTTCTAACGTTATAACGTTCTAACGTTCTAACTTTTCTAACGTTTTCTATTATGAGTCATCTTTTTACAAGGAAAATATATCAGATAGTATACATTTGATGTAAGGGAGTTTGCGGACTGTTTACTTATCCTACTTGTAGCAAGAGTGGATAGATAACAAGAGTTTGATTTTATGTGCATTGCAGATGAGCCGACTTCTTACATGTTATTGGCGCCATCGGTAACTCCATGGAACACTACTTTGACAGAAGTAGGGCCAAACAATCCTGGTGTTAGAAAAATCTTTTATGATCGAGACTCTGGGGAGGTAAGATTGTAATTTACCTTTTTTATATTAAGTATATAGGAGGTTGGTTAATAAATAGAATGCATAGCAATGAGTGATATTACAAATGCTATGATTTTCCTTTTTACAAATCCTTTAATTTTACAAATACTTAGGCAATAGAGTTTTTGACCACATGGTTTTTTCTTTCAATAACAATGGGCAACCCATTGTTGTACATTGTTTTCCCATTGTTATTATAAGAGAAAACTATGCTGTCGGAAACACTAATATCTGATCTAATGGTGAGGTATACTTTCAATATAAAATACTCTAAGGGCGGTTAGCAAATAGTGGTAGAAGTTTTACTAACAGGTGCTGCTATTTTCATTTGTGATGTCATAGAACAACACAACTATTAGATAAATTGGATAGTGCGTCACGTCTCATTGTTCCCCTTATCAACGAATAGTTGTGAAAAGTCCTGCACTATCCTACTTTTGGTTTTAATATCATGAGTTGTTGTTTGAAATAAGATACATCTAGCATTGAACTCTTAGTACTAGACCACTAATCTGAGTATCTCCCTAAGAAGACCAACAGAGGGCGCCCCAGGGAGTGTAGCACCCTCTGTTGGTCTTTTGGGGAGATACTCGATCAAGTACCTTCCTTTGGAAATCTACTTACATTGACTGTAGTTCTTCAGTTCCTGTGCCGGCACTGGTGGTTCAGTTGGTTTGCCACTGAACCCGAGTGATGCGGGTTAAAACCCGGTCAGTGTCGGTCACATTTTTTCGGGTTTTGGAAAAATGTTAAAGTGGCACAGCTTTTTCAGTGTGGGTGTATGGATATGGAATATTGTGTTTTCAAAACTTTGTGTTGTCGTCTATGACCATAGTTGTCGCCTGCGACGTTAAACTCCATTATGCTGCTGTTGTTGTTGTTGTTGTTGCTGTTGCTGTTGTTTTATCTATTTCGATTGTATATGAATCCACTAAAAAATTAGAACGTGTTGAACTCTAAATTAAATAAACAATCAAAAGCCTTATCGCATGACTCCTATACAAAATAAAACGTGCATCAGCAACGCCCCCATCTTCCACCACACTTTTTCCCCCTTCCCCCAAATCAAATTAATAAGAAGTCGTGCTAACATTTGCAATAGATTTCACATGGAATTGCTTCAACTTGAAGACTTACGGCGCAAATAAAAAACCTTCCTGGAATTTCCATTACACACACCCCCGAAAACTTTTCTCTCCTCAGAAGAAGGCAAGGGGAAGGCAAGAGAAAGGAGAAAAGAGGAGAGGTAGGAGGCGAGGGAAGAAAAAGTTAGAAACGAGGATTCTACTGGAAAAATTTATAGCCGAAGCTTGCTAATCACTTTGCACTTTGCTGCCTTCTTCTTCACACACTCGTCTCATACAAAATTCTCGACCCTATGCGAGAGAAAACTCTCGCCTAAGACATAACACATCCTGCCATTAACAACACACTTGAATAATTCCTCGCTCGCGCCAACGCGCACTAAAAAAAAATTTATACCACCCTAAAATTAAAAAATACGCATTTTCGCAGATTACTAAAAAAAAATGCTCATGTAAAAAAGACGGACGAATTCCCCTATTCACATCATTAGCAATCAGATGCAGGCGAGAGAAGGAAAAGAGGATTCATCATAGGATTGAGAATAAAAATAGAAATAAAAAAAGGAAAAGGGGGAAAAGGTGTGGTGGAAGATGGGGGCGTTGCTGATGCACG
>JAQGBF010000223.1:0-10535 GCA_034698245.1 Schendyla nemorensis | reverse complement strand
AAGTGGGAAATATTAGAGGTACCAAGAAAAATTCAATTCAATTTATTCCACTCCACACCTGATGGCAAAAGTAAAATGTCTACTACATTGACTCATATCCCTCAAACATGCAAAAGTAGCCTCTTCTACACTTCTGTTTGGTGAATGAAAAGAAATTGTATAGCTTGGAGAATTAGAATTCATAAAATTTTAACTGACCAAATAAAGAGCTGAAAAAAATGATTTGTTAACCTACAGTATTATTAAATATGACAATGTTTTATCTTGCAAAGTAAGACATAAATAATTATTTTTAAGGTAAAATCCACATCGGAAACCATTAAGTTTTGCTTATCCAGCTCATGAGGCCAATCAGTCAAAACAATTTGCTTCATTTATTTGTATAAATGTGAATTTCGATTTAACTTAAATTAATCATGGGAGTGGGCATAATTAGTTTTTTACACTAAAGCTAATCTCCATGATCTAGTTCATTAAATGAGCTCTCATATAAAGCTGACTATGAATAACAGGAAATTTGTATCCTGTTTCCAACCAGTGCAGAATTCTTTTCTATTGTCAAACCGACAGATTTTATTTTATCAATACCTGAACTGAAATAATTGGGCCACCATTTGAGTACATAAGTGGTTCAAGCATGTGTTGTATAATATTTTACAATTTTTTAACATTCTCATAAGTTAACTGAATTTCAGCTACTAGAGTCACCCTGCTTATCCATCAGCCAGCATTATCAGATAATATAGTACATTGCATGAATAATAAATTATCTATCAGTGCATAAATGATATTGTACTTATTATCTGATAAGATCAGCTGACATCTAAATGCCTAGATAAATCCATTGCATAACATTTGCTATTAAAAGCACTCTGTGCACAATAAGAATTGCAATATAAATTTCAAATTAAATTAGATCTACGTTTGGACGGCGTTTAATCCAGCTGCAGCCATTTTCCCAAGCCTGTCCAGCCAGTAAATTCTAGGCACTCTAAAATAGTGCAGAGACCCTGAGATGTAGCGGAAAGGCTTGCCATCCTTCAAAAACTGGTCATTCTCATAATCAATTACAAATGATGGCTTCGCATGCACCTCATTATAATCAACCTAAAATTAAAAATGCTCCCATGAGTAATGTACAGTTTTAAAAATAAGTTTCTTACTTCTGCGCAAGAGTTTCCAAGAAATAGGAGAAATATAGCCAATATTGTTATAGGAGCCATTTGTAGCTGATGCATTCTAGCTGCTATCAAGCTGATTACTGAATAGTCCCTGTCAGGGTAGAGAGATATGGATGAGTACATTAGAGCTGTGATTGGTTATTGTAACTACATTGCTATGTCCAGATTAAATGACTGGAACTTACTGCTGTACTTTTCCTAATGAGAAATTTACAACTACAGTAGTGACCTAACCAAGCAGCGTACAAGCTAGCTAAGATTTATAAACTTCAGGTAAATTTACTAACTTTCAATATCCTGTTTTTTTTTTTAATGTATAGCTATTGTCAGGGTGCAAATGTGGCCTAAATATTACTGAATACAAAACTGAATCATCAATCAGACTTAATTTATTTTGCTGCTGTGAATATCAAAATATTTTCAAAAAGTCTGCACAAAGATAAAAAAAATGTTACCTTCTTGCCAAGATGTTGGTTATGAATGCTTGATTGAATACTAACAAAAAGTATTTCACAAACACACATCTGGTTTTACACAGTAATAAAATACTTTACTAGCGGGGCACATGGTAACTCAACCTTTTCATCTATACACTCAAAATAAAAGTGAATCACAATTTTAATTAGAAGAAAATCAACAAATGATATACAATCAGGTGCAGTTAATTACAATCATTATGTAAATACAACTGATGGCATACAGTAGATAATGGTATATCTAGCTCATGCTTTTGGTCTTTTTCATCTTTTGAATATCTGCTGTGACTATCCTGGAAGGTTTCTGTGGAATCTAAGCTTGGCGTGATTAATAAACTATAACTGGGTAAAATGAAATAAGCTAGAGTCAAGACAGCCACACAGAAATAAACAGGTACAGCCAAGGCCCAGTATTTCTGCGGCCAATAGGTTAGACCAACGGCATGAAGCCACCTGTCCGGTATGTATGCCCAAATTAGATATAAAGAAAGTACAGTGTATGTTCCTAGGTATATAACGAATCCATAGACACTGCGGTCCGGAAGCGGTGCAGGTGTATGTCTGTTCATGGTGAATTCTTACATTAAAATCACCTGATGAAACTGATTGTTATGTTTAGTTTGGCGGTCCGAATTCGTCTATGGTGTCAATTATTAATACCAGATCATCGAAAAATGAGTTAACGTAAATTCGTAGTATGCGGGCTTCGGTTGCAGAAATTTCCCTATATAGTAAAACGAATAAAAATATATATTATAGTGTTGAATTTTGGAGTTTGTGCATTGCAAAATTAAGTTTTAGAATTAAAAGTCATCTTATATTTTTACATTAAATTTGCAATTTATATTAGATACTGTGAAAAGTCTCGAAGCAAAAAGACAGGAATAAAGAAAAACTTACACCAGATTTTACTGTTTATGACAGTGTTGGTATACAAATGCTATAAAGCCCTATTAACAACAAAAAAATTTACAAAAATATAAAATACAAAGAAATACAAAAATAAAAATGACTTGGAATTCCAATTGTAGATTAGTGGAATGTGGAATGCGTAGACAGTCCATGCACAGAGTTAGTATCAAATAGGAAACCTTTCCAGTTATTTTTGTTATTACTTCTGTGAGTAATGACTAAAATAGCACGTGAAATGTCATTACTTCTGTGAGTAACTACTAAAATAGCAAATGAAAATATTTATTCCTATCTACACCTAATCACAAAATGCATGGAAATGAATTAAGGCTGCCAATAATATACGAAATTAGATATGGTAGGTATAGTTTATAAGTTTTAGGATACAGTAGAACCCTGTTATAACGTTTTTCCTGATATAACGTCACTAATTTTAGGGTCCCCAGGCATCTATTCCCATGCTAATTTACTCGGATGTAACGTTAACTTGCTCATAACGTCACTTTTTGATGGGTCCCTTGAGTGACGTTAAAACAGGGTTCCACTGTAGTTTTAAAAATGTATTTTAGTAGATGCATTCAATTCTTCAAAAACATGCATCATATTACAAACAAAATCATTGACGGAATTAAATGCACCTACTGTTTTTAAAACTATACTTTTTACAAGTAGTAAATCCAAGAAGATATTTATCTATATAGATATCTCCTTGGTAAAGCCGTACCATATTTCAAGTAACAAAACCAAAAACCAAACTATACATATACTTACACGTGCAATTTATTATTTTCATAGGACAACTTCTGGTTAACTGGACTTCTTTCCGCGTTGTAATCAACTTTCAACGAATTGTGGGCTATTTCTGCACTTCTTTTATCCGGAAATGGAATATCAGCAATACTGTAAACACACAAAAAAATAATCACTTACTGATTCATCAAAAAAACACATACATTACACCAAAAACTTTTCCAAACTGCTACTGCCATAAAAATAAAAATGCAAAAAAAAAAAACCACATTTTTATTCTTATTCTTTATGTATGGACAAACCGATAATGATATTAAAGAGATTCTGGTCTTAAGGGCACTAAAACCAAAATTTACACAACCCAACAACTCCCAAACCTCGAAAAACAACACAATCACCTACAAACGCAAAGAATCCATCGATTTCCTTGTCTCCGCGCTTCGAAAAACACGAAAAACACGTGACAAATCGCTTTTCCCACAAAAACCGATCGATTAACCACTCCAGAGAATCCCCGGAAACGCGTCACGTTTTCCCGGCGCGACGAACCGATCGCCGCACCTACGTCACTTCCGCTTGACTCACACCATCTCATAATGGATCAGTGGTGATATCACAAAAGTTTGACTGTCTTTCTTTATTCCCACAGTGAAAAAAGAACCTGAGAAAAATTCCCAGGCGATTCCCAGAGTGAAAAGCAGTGGAAATTGATTGGGATTTGGGTTTTTCTCTTAGGCCTGAAATGGGAATTTTGTTTGCTAAGATCTGGAGTCTCTTTACAAATGAAGGTAGGTTGTGTGTCTTTTTTTTTTTTAAAGGAGTAGATTCACAAGGTCTTCTGAGTTTTTCCAGGTGTAAGGAGTTAGTGAACCGGTAAGTTGTGTCCTCAATTTGGACCTTGGGCTGTTGGTCTCTTTTTGAGGAATCTAGATTTGGAGGATGTGAAGCTATTGTTTTAAAATGTGGAGGTGTTTTTTGTTTGTTGTAAATTGAGATAATTTGATTGGATTTATGGCTAGTGTGATGTGTACTGGATTGCTAGACTAGTATGCAGTACATTGGTTTTGGAAGTGGAATTGCTGTGTCCTTTTGGTGGAGGACAGAATCTGTGTCTGGAGGATAAATAAGCTGTAAATGTACTGTGTACTAGCTTAGCATATAGTTACCCAGAAGTTTATTTACTTCTGATTTACCTTTACAGGTTTAGCAAAGAGTGGAGAGATCTATCCACTTTTGTTATTAGCTTATTGGTTGTAGTATCTTTGGGAATGGATTTGTTATTGGAGTGTTGAAATGTCTATGATGAAATTGTTGGTGTTATTTGGTAGAAAAATGGAAAGATATTTAGTTGCAGTGTTGTAATTGAGTAGTGTTTTTGGTTTTCAGGTACTGTATTTGTCTTTACCTAAAGAGACTTTTTAAATTTTAATTTAGCAATATGAACACAAAAGATGAAATTTGGGGGTTTGGTTTGAAGAGATGAATGTTCTCAATTATGGCCTCAAATACTATACATTGCAAATTAGCTTAAAAATAATTGTAGGTTTTTAATCAGCATGATTAGCTTTATATTTTTGGTATGGTATTATTTTGCTGATACACAAACAAAACTTATCTTACTATCTGGTCTAATTAGCTAAATTTGGAAAGGTGTGTTTGATTTTTATAATCTATTTATTTAAAAATGCTCATCAGGATACCTAAACAGGAACTTCAGTATGGATTGAAGTGTAGGTAAAAAAAACAGTACTGTTTTGATAGTTTTATTGGCATTTCATGTAAATATGTTTATTCTCATACCTGTTCATATAGGGGAATTTTTAGCTTGGATTAATAATTATGTTTCCATGGAATTTGCCATGGTAAGCAATGTGAGGCTTTGGGTTGAGACTTTTAGATGTACTTTAATATGTGTGCCAGATGTTAATTTGGGGGACTTTTTATGATGTTTAATGATATGGTTTGCTTATACAATGAGCAGATCAAGGACAGTGACTTTAATTAGTTTTTTCTACATAGTCTAGGCTTGTTTATTTCATAGAAAACCTGGTTAAATGGAATAAAATTTAGGGTGAAATTACATAATTGGCTCAGTGTGAAAATATGCCATGTCAAAATACAATAATAAATAATGGAGTTCAGTTGCATTCTAAGCATTTAACCTCATAACTGCAATTAGTTTGTCCACTAATTGAAAATAAAATGCATGACAGATTTTCAGAAATGTGCATATGAAGCAAGTTTCTTTTTAGTGACGGATTTCATACACTTCAAGTTCATGAAAAATGTTTATTACATGAGCAGTAAAATCCTACACCTTCCCATTGAATATAAAGTGTGGTTTTAACGGATTTCTTTTTCCTAATGCGTAAACAAATTCAGTTCCTGTTCTTTTTTTTTCATAGGTTAACACAGCAAAATATATATAATAAAACTTAACCGAGTTTTTTAACTTACTTTGTGTAAAACAAATTAATTCATTAATTCCAATAAATATCTAACATAAATCTAATGAAGAAATTGAATTTCTTATTTAGCATTTATTTATTTAAAAGACCCAAAGCACTGTAAATAATTTATTTTGTTTTCAATTACGGTATCTAATATTCGTTATGTTCTTCATTGTTAATTAAATGTTAAAGTATCTGATTCAACATTGTTTTGAATTGTAATCTGATTTGTGTAACTTCCTCCAACCTCAGTCACTGCATGAAAAATTTCCTAAAAATTCATTTTTAGAAGGCTGCATAATAAATAAATTATTCCTTCTAACAGTTTCTAAAAAGAAATTTACAAAAATTCAGTAATGTGACTAATACTGTTTACAATTAAAAAATATTTTCTATTTTCATGGATAAAAGGAAATAATTTTCTAGCAAAATATATTTATTTAATAATAAACTTTTTTATTTTATTTCAGAGCACAAGATAGTCATAGTTGGCTTAGACAATGCAGGGAAAACTACTATCTTATATCAGTTGTAAGTGCCTTAATTTATGGTTGTTTTATGTACAGCTTGTTTAAAACAATATTAATTGAACCTGAAAAGAAAGTTGAATTTTTTTAATATAATATAATAAAATTGCAGTCAGTGAACCAGCTGTGTAACAGATGATAATTTTTTCCGTTTTTTTCAATTTTCCTTTTAGTTTGATGAACGAAGTTGTCCATACATCACCCACAATAGGCAGCAATGTGGAGGAAGTTGTGTGGAAAAACATACATTTTATAATGTGGGATATTGGCGGCCAGGAATCTCTACGCGCAGCTTGGAATACATACTATAGTAATACTGAAGTAAGACATTGGAAATCCCAATTTACTCATCTCGCAGAATTGATAAGATACTTAAAATTGCTAAATCTGTGTGTCATATTACAAAAATATTTTGTTTTCATAAATTTACTCATGTGTCGCTGATAAAAAGAAAATTCCGCATTGTAAACGAAAAAACTAATTCCTTGTTAACAAAAATCAATCAGATAATTTGTTCGTGTTTCATAATAGGTCAATGTTTAATAGATTGATTTTTGTTTGACCGTGGATCTACCGCGGATCTATAGCGCATTCCTTCAATTTTATTTTCCGCAGATGATTATTACTTATTGATGAAAACCCTTTTATATAACGACATGTTTGGTACATTAAACTCTAAATCAATTTTTTTTTCATTACAGTTTGTTATTTTAGTAATAGATAGCACTGATAGAGAAAGATTATCACTAAGTAAAGAGGAACTTTATAAAATGCTAGCTCATGATGTAAGTACTGTAGTGTGTAGCCTGTAAAATTTGCTGACAACAGATCATTGAACTGTTTGTCTTTATTTCTTACAGGATTTAAATAAAGCTGCAGTGCTCATTTTTGCAAATAAGCAGGACTTAAAAGGTTCAATGTCTCCGGCGGAAATATCCCAGCAGCTCAATTTGACGGCCATTAAAACGCATAGGTGGCAAATCCAGTCTTGTTGCGCGCTCACAGGAGAAGGGTATAAAAGTTTTTGTGTTTTTTTTAGTGAGGTTGTGCAAATATAACTTTACCTTCATGACATGTGACACTGCAGCGAGAATTTGCACAACCTACAACCTTATTCGCCCCTTAAACTTTGCTGTAAAGCATTACTTCCTCGTCTCAGTTGTTTTATGGCCGAACCTTGTAATAAATTAATTAGACGTTGTGTTTTTTCGTGCGAGGGTTTATGAGAAATCCATAGGCTAGGAAAAGGGAAATATTCGTTTTTCCGGGGTGGCCTGATGAACCAAGTTGGACCGCGTCAGACCTTTTTATTGCCCATTAAAAACGGTTTTGTGCATCCCGACCCCATGGAACAGTGGGCTAGAATTGGGTGGGACATGTTTGCAATACACATATTAAAACAGCCATTTTATCTCTATTAATGCACAGATCGTTTGAACTTTTTGTGTGTACATACTTTGGTAGAATGCCCCAGAATGATTTTTTTTTAAATTTTATTTCACTGATTTTTTCATCCTAAGTACTTTTCACTCTCAGTAGATCATTACTTTTTTATATGCTTACCTAGATTTTCACTTAATTTAATGTATAAACCATATTTTAATCCACTACAATTAGACAATTTAGGGGTGTCATTCCTTGCACACTATTACTCTCTAACCCATTATTTATAATTTTCTATGGCCTAGCCTAGTATGAAATATGCATTTTCTTAAAGTAGCAAGAAGCCTGTAGCTACTAATTGTTATCTGTGGCCACTGGTGGGAAAGCTTGCATTTATGTTGTTTGATTTGAAGCATGGGAACAGGAAAAATTTTTAAGCTTTTGGGTTTTTTTTTTTGCTCTTTGTGTTGATTAACAATTTCAAGATTGTGGAAGCAATATGAAATTATTTACAAGCACCGATCAATGGGAAAATCAGCAAAAATTGCGTAAATATTTAACACTTGGATTTGTTTTTGGGGGAAAGAAAAAGCTAGATTTTTTCTTGTTGAAAAAATTTTGTTGTGCGGAAAAATGTTGGTTAGGCAGGAGTTGCATGGAAGGGCATAGGAATTTTTGGTTTCTTTGACATCGAATGGCGGAAAGTAGTGATAAAAATGCAATAACTTTATTTATTTGTTTGTTCATGATACTACATGCAAAATCAATTCCAATGATACAATTTTCGTTCTTCCCCAGATTATATCAAGGACTCGAATGGATATGTTCCCAGCTGAAAAACAAATGAACCACCAGACCATCCAAACAAACTGAAGACCGAAAAACATAAGAAAACATCCTATTCGAATTAAGTGTACAAATCGACCGGTTCCTGAACCTTTCACAAACCGGATGTGCTCACCGTTCACCCTCCCTTTAATTTGAGAAAAATTACTGGAGCACTGAAGACATGCATGACTGGATTACCGTTACCGTGTGAAAGAAAGAAAGAAAAAAAATTTGCCATTCCATGAAGACATTTTCCCGAAAACTGTGCACTAAGCTCATCATCATACTGACTCAAGCAATTTAAGGAAAATTTCATATTTTAATCCTTGATATTCAGTCGATCTCAAAGAAACGGAGAAAATGGCGCAGAAATATTGCGACTAAAAAAAATAACTGATGTGTATTTGTCTGTGGCTTTGATTTCTACGGTACTGATATTGTGAATCAAGATTTCTTCCAAGTATCAGTCTTCAGAAACTCTAATTATACATGATAGATTTTTTTGAGATTAAGTGGTGTAGAAAGGAAAGATGTAATTTAACCAAAAAGCGTATTTATTCTTTGTAAGGGGTGCCTTTTATCTGTCGAAAGCGAAATCGCTAGTCTCTTTTTTTGTGTATTCGATATTTAAGATGAGAATCATGATTGGAAAGAAAAGTGGTTGTAATGTTATTGTAAAGGTGGATTGATTTTTAAATGAAATTCTTTATTACTTGGCTGATTTTCTTTGTTTTAAGTATTTAATGTAGAGAGAGGTAATATAAATCTGGATCTTTGTTAAAGTAATTGGTTTTGAGATAAATTAATCATTGATTGAAACAACTTTTATTCTATTTTTGTCTATAGTTAGTTGTGTATCTATAGTGACTACTAAAAATAATTTACTAAAATAGTTCTCGTATGATTTATTACTAGGCTTGTGTTTTGTTGGTTTGGTATTGCATTTTGATGAATCAAAGAGGTTGCCTACATTTATCCAGATGTAGAACTTTAACAATTAAATTATGCTTGCTTTGATAGTTGTGTAGCATAGGAACTTGGTGTTGGGGAGTAGGAACATAGTGGACAGTGTTGCTTACATTTTAATTTATTTATTTTTTCTTGCGGTAAAAGGAATACAGTAAACTCTCTCATATCCGAACACCCCTTAAATCTGGGCAAAATTTGTGGTCCTAGGTAATCAGTTCCAGTTAAAAGGGCAAGGGCCCCCTCTTATCTAGACAACCCTCATATCCGGCCACTTCTCATAGGGTCTGCCCATGTCCGGTTATAAGGGAGTTCACTATTTCATTTTGTAAAATGCAGTTTCTTGAAGAGCATAATTTTGAGCTACCACATTGTGGCAAACAAAAATAAACAGCAACTAAATGGTCCTTATATTTGACAAGCAAACTAAGGTTCCGTACCTCAATCGCTAAAAATTTGGATGGGGTAGTTAAATCAGCATCCATCCAGGTGTGCACCACTTTGCACTGGTTCCATTTGGACTTCGAGGTATGCAGTGAAGCCAAAGGGATGCTTTTTGGTACAAGGGTGAGGCTAGTCTAGGGTGAATATCATTAAGAAAATTTGGTTATGTTAGGCAAGAACGTCTGGTGCACACATGGAACTGGTGTGTAGATGTGCGTAGGTGTGTATTCTTTGTAACAAATATATACAGGTGCATTGCAGCTTATAAGCATCTTTTATTTTTTTAGGAACAGCACCTGAAGCTGCATTACATTACATTAGGGGCAACTTGTTATTTATGAGAGAAGACTTTCACATGCTACTTATTTCTTTTTGTATAATAAATGATGATCGTGCATTTGTTGAAGATTTTTGACCACAGATGCAAATATTATTTGGTATCCTATACCAAAATAAAATTACTATGATCTTGAAATTACACTAGCTAAAAGCATGCAATTCCCTATAGGGTCCATTACCACCTTTTGATATATTAGGTATAAAAAATGCTGAATTAAATCCTATAATTTTTTAAACAAATAAATAAAAAACAAAAATCAACAAAACCAAGTCCACGAA
>JAQGBF010000222.1:0-10551 GCA_034698245.1 Schendyla nemorensis | reverse complement strand
AGACTAAAGCGTCATTGTTTTTTCTGAGCATTTTTGTACAGAAAGAGATATATAAGAAAAGACTCTGCTTACATTTCAAGTACTCGACTACCACAGTTTGTTTCCACTTAGTAATTGAAGACTGCTTTTTTCTCTTTTCATCCTTTACTCTGTCTTTCCCAGCCTTAATTTCTGTTGGAGGGAGAGAAAAGACTGAGCACTAACAGCTCAGTCTTTCCAGACGCTAATTCTTTCCCAATAGGTCATTAGGAGAGCTCAAGAGGTTTAAGGCAAGAAGCAGATTAGGAATTGCTAATGCCAATAAGTGGATATTTTGTTTTGCTCAAGTGAGGTCATCAATTCTCAACAGCCAAGGAAATGCGTGTGATTTCTCGAAACTGTATTATTTTAGCAATAGAGGAGCGGTTTTCAAAAGTGCAATTTTTAAATCCACATATTATTAATCTGAAGTCAAGTTTGAATGTTACTGCTTCGTAGAAAATCGAAATTTAACCCTTAGGGCAAAAACCTATTTCTGCAAATCCATAACATAAATAAATATTCTTACTCAGCTTATTTATATAAAATGTAGCATGATTGCATCTCTTATTTACATTATAAAAGCTTGCCTGGGCTTTGAATTTGGTATAGTCCTGTTGGAGTTGATTGGATAATTGCGATTTCCTGCTCTGTATGAGACCTGCGTTGACTGGATTTTTTTTTATGGGCCGAGAGACCAGGATAAAAGAACAAAAAAATGCTTGAAGAGATTATCTAAAAGCAGATATCTAGTAATTTCTTTGGCCTTCGCTAACTTTTTTTTATATTTATGTATCTGCTCCTTACCTTTTATTTTATAACTCAATAATATTCCAGGGAAAATATCTCGGGTCATGCAATGAGGCACTTGAGGGTGATTGATTTCTTCTCCCCGACTATTACACACGGAATAAAAACAGTATTTTAAATTGAAAGCGGCAAACCTTTGCCCATGCAATATCCATTGTCTAGTCCTCACAATTTCTTTTTTCCCATCTCAATGTCTTTTTCCCCCTACCCGTCAGCCCCGGTAGTAATGTTTTCTTTTTTTTCCTATATTCAGCCACATAGCGTGTTGCTTTGCCCTGTGATTACAGTTTTCGAAATGACAGAGGTGCTAGGAACAAGTGACAATCACAACCGCCGCACTCTTTTTTTTTACATCCTTGCGCAATTTGTCATTAAAATTGGATAAGAATAGTAACTGCCGGTAATTACGCCAAAAGAGTCTCTTTCGTCTCATTTTCGTTTCCAGAGGCGAACACTTAATCATTTGTCACGGGATAAAACGTGGAAATTAGCAGCTTAGTGAAGTGCGGCTTATTGGATTAATTCCATCAAGGCTTTTGGATATAGCACCGTGATTCTGCGAACTGTCTTGGCGGCCGCATGTGACAGCATCCAATATCGTGCCTTTTGGTTAGATTAGGATGTTGCTGCGCTGCCTCCTGCTTTCGGGTTTTCTGTATTGCTTCCCCCTTTCTGCGTTCCATATCGTATATAGTCGAGCTGGCGAGGCGACCATGCGTGAGTTTCCTATACCTGTCTTATTTTTTCCGCGGCCATTACTATTTCATGGTATTGGAGCATTATCTCTTGTTCTCGGCTGAGGTTGGCTCCAATCGATCTTAGCCGCTGTTGATGGCGGAAATATCTCAGAGTGATGGCAGTCAGATGTTGCATTTCCACATAAAGCATGCGAAAAAGGGATTAAGTTTTTCTTTTCTCTATCCGAAACGGTTTTTCTTTCTCTCTCTCTTTTAAAATGAATTGCGCAGACCTAGTGGTGGGTCTTTATAAATTTGTCATTAGTATGTTGTTCGGGATTAAGTGTAAACACGAGTTGAGATTAAGGTTTCGGTAATGTTGCGGATGGGAGTGCGCGCAGCCCTTAGTCCCTTTTTCCCCCTTCTTTTCGACTCATCGTGCTGTTAATTAATGCAATTTTCTCTCTTCTTGGCAACGACGGTACAAAAGCGAATGGCGCCTCTCATTTCATAGTTCGTTGTCCTGTAAGCAGCACAGACTAGATGAGGTTTTGCTAATTAACTCGTTGCTCACAACTACATCGGAGTAAGTTGTATCTTAGGATTTCCGTGGCATAGAAAGGTGCTGAAATGCCGTTCGTCTAATAGAAAGGTTGGCGGAAGAAGAAGACGAAGAAAAAGACGCAAATTCCGGGTAATAGGCAGGGGGAAATTTCTCTTATCACGTGTTTTGGTGCATGTGCAGTTTGCAGCTGTTGACTTTTGTTCCGCTGTCACAGGAATCTTCCTCCCTCCCCCCATACCCCGTTGCCTCCCGTTAGGTGTCGCGGCATATTACTTCATTACGAGGCCTCATTAAGTTGCAGTGGATGCCATTTGGGTGCGTTTGCCTGGGCGGACTTTTAATAATATCTGTCAGGAAGAAAATGGAAGTTGGGGTTGGAAGGAAGGAAGAAGAGGGAAGGGGTTTGGAGAAGAAGTGAATCAGGTTTTTGTCTCTTGTTAAAGAGAAGAGGGACCGTGGGAAGGTGACAATATTGAGATTTGAAATGTTTTGTTCTTGGTGAAGACGGTGGGACTGCGTGAGCAAAGGAACGGAGGGAGAAGGGCTGTCATGTTCTTTAATCATATCCCACGAGTGGAAAGATGCATTGCTGGAATAATTAACTGCCTACTCCCATCTGGGAGTAATGACAAAGTTGGAATTATAATTTAGTCGTGGAGAGAAAGTTAAGTTGAAACTTGCTTGGCTGGGGAAAGCATTTATGTTTTTTTCGCCCCTGAGTTTTTTTCTTTTCCCTTTCTTTGGGTGGCAAAAAAATTAGATTAAATTTTGATTTCGGGGATAATGGAGGGAAAAGATTTGTTACTTTGCGCATCACGAGCGACGCGCTTGCTTTCCAATCCCGCCGCTTCAAAATTTAATGTTTCAAAGTCATGCCAGTGCATTCTGGAGGCAAATGTCTCCCTGGTTCCCACTTTGTGTGCATAATTCCAACCAAACTGTCCTAGATGTATGGAAAATTTCACCCAGATTTTCCAGAGGTCCTGCTACACCGAGAGAACTGAGGGCAAAACCTCGGATTTACCATGCGACATGATCTCTTTAAAGCGGAGTTGCCACCCCGGCGCGAAATTATTTAAGGCTAAACAATTCCTGAGCAATTTCGCAGAACCCGGAGCGAAACACTTTTCGCTGGATTTCGCTGTTAATCAGACGCACTTGCGCACATCTGTTCAACTCGTAATTATCATTAGCGCAGCGTCGTCCGTTCAAATTAGTATAAATGGCGGCAGTGCCCGCTGCAGGCTCTTATCAGGAATACGAAGCCATTGGTGCAGGTTTCTGCTCTGCTGAATTCGAGGAGAGGGGATTTTATGCACATCGAGGAGCTAAGACAAGATTTGCTAACTTCTTGGTCTGTAAGTTCCGCAGAAAGTGTAATAATCTGCCCTCTGGGACGCCATGCAGAAGGCCGCTGCATCTTCGCTATTTATGCTCGGCCAGTCACTTTGCTGTAAGGTGCGGAGACAAACGCAGTAAACAGCCGAGGGACGGCGAGAAGGTGCAGATGCTGAAGCCATCGCACTTTGCTTCTATTGAATAGTTATAAAGTTGTGCAGAGTAGATGGATAGGAGTGTATAGTGGCCCTTTATAGCCTGCACTCCACTTTGGGCCCATTCACGTGTGAAAGGGATTGTGTAGTCTCCCTCCACTCAACAGGGTTTATCATTGGACGCATTACCTGTGTTTCTAGCCCCCTGCAAGAGGAAGACTGAGCCTAACACGTGACTGCCACACATCTCAAGCGTGATCTCGCTCGTTCTTTTCTTTGCCGGGCTCCCTTTTCTCTCGTGCCCGTGAACCCAATCCCGTCCCCCGTCTTGTGATAAGGCTGCAGATATTCATGGTTTGCTGTAAAGCTTCGTCTAGCACGTAATCAAAGCATCATAGCTGGGCGCGTATTGTCATCCGAGCTTCTCCTTCCCTTTACTTTCCCATCCTTTTTTATAGTGAGAGTGCTGCCACGTTGATGCAATTTATCACAAAGGTGTTTTCACTTTTTTTTCTCCTTTTCTCCCACCCTCCCCTTCCCCTTGTGTTCAAATGGAGAAATTTCCTCTTGTTGTTTTTGTTTATTCTTCAGTCGGTGCATGAATTATTCGCCCGTAATAAAAGAAATACACGAGGCACAATCTGCTTTTTTTTTCTTCTTTTTCTCTGTACTCCTCCTCCTCAATTTTATCAGCTTGCTACCATATTGTGCTTGCGTGTTGTGCGGCTTTCATGCATTTTCTTTTGTCTGTGTTCACAAGTGTGTGTTGATCTCAGATAAAAACCAAAAGGGAATGAGAGAAAAGGGTGGTAGGCATACCCATTTTTTCTCCCCCTAACCACAATCCCCGTGATTTATATCTCCTCAAACCGAGTCTGTCTTCCTTTCTCTCTGTATGTGCATTTGTTCCAATTTCTCTTTTCCCTGAAGATAATTGAGTATTTTCCACCGGTCGGACAAAACACCAATATTTTAAGCTTCCAATTTACTCTTTTCCTTTTTATTTGCTCTTTCGAGCCCCCCGGTCTCTAATGACATCCAGTTGTTATAAAGTGAGTAAAAAAAGTAAATCACGACGCCTTGGGTCTGTGTGCAGTGCGAGGGACAATTTAATTGAGAATATAACTTAACCACTAAAATGATGACATCAATTGAAGACGGCCAAAAGAAATGTACGTTTAATTACACTAGCCTTATATAGCTATTGGATTCTCTCTTCTCTTTCTGCCGCGCCACACCGAGATATTTAATTTTGCTTTATAGTGGGGAAAGTGTGTCTAGTAATAAATATTAACCGTTAATTACAAGGCGGTATAGTTACTATACATCACAGCTAGCGGTGTTTACATATGGCTTTAAAGGGCTTCTTGGAAATGAGTTTTGTGAATAAGTAAACACGCTGTGTGATGCAGGGAAAAGAAACGAAGGGGCAGCAACGAAATTGACGCTGTTAATATATTTAGTAGTAAATTTGGCAAGTGTTTCTTTTTATCTAAATTAGAATCTGTTCCCAATGTTATTTGTTCTGCACTGTAAAACTACACAAAATTAATCTGCGAAATTCTTGGGACCGATTTTGCGGTATATGGGGGAATTCTCGTGCAATTGATTTCATTTTTTTCTTCGTTTTTTTTTTATTTTATAGAAGTTGGTTAGGGTTCCTTTCTCTGTATCTGAAAAAAGGATCAGGAAAGGGGAAGGAAAAAGAAATTTGGAGGTCTGGGCTCAAATCTACGGGGAATATCTATTCGCAGAGGATAGATTCTGCATTTTTTTCTTCGGTTACTTTTCCCCCTTTCCCCTTTTTCCATCCACAAGGTAACAAAATTCACCAGTTTAACTCGCATCCATAGCAATAAAAAAATGGAAAAGAGAAATTCAATTAGTGCATGGGAGTGCTTAATACGGAACAACAAACTCGAGAGTAAAGCGCGCTTATACGTTCGAGGTTGCGTATACGCGTAAACAGGGGCTAAACGAGCGCTTTGGATGCAAAATGCCTCAATCTCATGCTTTTCGCTTCCAATCGGTTTGTTGTCTTGGAAACGACACGTCCTCGTATATTCAAATAAATAGCAAGGGCTCCGAATGCGAGGAACACGTGTTACAAAATATGACGAGATACAATAATATTTAAATAACCATGTTTGCGCCTTTATTAGGCAATCCAATTTTGGCAACTGTGTGTCGCGCGAGTAAAAGACAGAGGAGAAAGGGGTGAAGCCGTCCTTACCAACGAAATGACAAAAGCTTAGCGGCAACAAAATTTTGATTACCTTACCCTCCTTCCACCCTTCTTCTCTCTCTTCTATCTTCTCATTTAACTACTGCAGTATATATCCATAGGTTGTTTAGGTTATAAAATTTGTTTCTCTCCGGCTATTATATTGGCCAGTTTTGGAAAGGACCCGGGCTACCATACCGAGCAAGTGTTATCTTTATAGCTTTACCACCATCCGACATTTTGAGTATACGGCAGACTGTAAGACAAGCTTTCTCCGTTTCTGCTCAGTCAAATACCAGCGCTACATTCCCCAGATTTTTCTCCTCCAGGAGTTTGTGCACCCACACACCCACCCAGAGCGCGGCGTCTCGGGTTTCACGTGTAAAAGAACTGTCAAGAACACAGTCCATCTGCCCCCTTATCACTTTGAACAACTACAACTGCATTTTTTTCTCTTTTGGTTTTTTCCAGTTTTTTCCAGTAACATGCCCAACAAAAAAATCTGCGAATTCGCAAAAAACGGTACTTGGCATTTCTGCAGAAGTAAATTAGCTAAATGAAGAAATGTTAACATCGAATAGCCGCAGTGATTATTCTAATTAGTGACTGTACCAATATGCAGAATTTTTGGTGACGGTTGTTAGCAGTCTGCGATAAAGATTTTTGCAGGGCAGATGGAATCGACTCTTCAATAGTTGATGCATCAAAAGCAAACATTAAAAACTCGGACTAAATTTTTAATGCCAGATGCGCATTGTGTTCTTTACGAGCGTAAGCACGCTAATTGATTGTGCGGCCTGGTGTGTCATCATTAATGTGACCTACTTTAGTCTTGAGGTGATAATAACGCGAAAAAGAATAAATTCTGCCAGCGGAGTTTCCTCTTTAGTCTCGTGATAAAGCGAAAGGGGAGGGTCACTCGGTCTATGTTAGAGGGCGGAGCAGGAAAAAAAAAACGAACCCCATCCTTCCCACCCACCACACGCCAACCAACCTTTGACAGATGCGAACCGGGGAAACTATTTGCGGCTTAGCCAAAAATTACCAAATGCTTCCTTACCTTTGTGAAAAGTGGCGACTGTGACGAGCGAAAGAAGGAGGAGGCGGTCTAGCGCAGAGTGCATGCTGCTGCCGTTTGTTCTGCCCTGATGCCCGAGTCCCCAATGTAATTTGCCAGGCGGAATTTTATCCTAAGCGCACGGGAGGCTCGCGGAACTCGGTGCAAGGGGGGAGCCACTCAGCCACCGGCTCTGCCCTCCATGATGCTCGCGGTCGGAGTCAGCGGCCCTCGAACGGAGCAAGAAGCGGACGCTGCTCCGCATAGGTTTTCCTTTTGTCAACCACTCGGAGGTGTGGTGATGAGGAAGGGAAGGAGAGAGAGAGCCTACTGCGCATGTCACGTGATGGCACAGCCTCTTTTTCGCGCTCCGGCATCGATCCGGGAGCAGGCAGTTCATGCGGAGAGCAAGGGTAGTAGGTAGGGCCGAGTGTGAAGCAAGCAGAGCATCACACACACAACACAATCTCTCTCGGTTTCTGAATTGGGGAATATAGCCTCGGCTGCTGCAGCTGGGGGAGAGTGCGTGTTAGATAGGGCCGTTAGCATGCGACCGTGTTCAGACTCGGCCCGATTGCGAATTTAGCGGTATAGGTGTGTGTAGTGCGTTGCATTTGCATCAATTTGGATTTGCATGAATATGGCGCTGCTGCGTTGTCTGATCTCTTCGGTAGGAAGTGTCATTCTTCATCACGGAGTACAATTGCCAGAGCGGATTTAGTCGAGGTGAATTTATTAATGGAACGGTCGTGTTAGTTTTCTTTTTTTTTTTCGGGCAGTTGCTCGGAAAGTATGTATTTTTCAAAAGGATTTATTCTTTTTTGAAACGTGAGCGGGTCTCTTTTACGCAAATGCGATGTCGAGTTTTTGTCAATTTTTTTGCTGGCATCGCAATGAATTCGCATGAATAAAGCATAGCGCTAAATAATTCCAGATACCGAATTGGATTATGGTACGTGTAATGTTTTCTCGCTCGGTACGCCTCTTCACTTTGTTTGTCTTAAGTTTGTTCTTTTTTTGTATCTCTGGATACATAATTCATTTTTTTTTCAAGGAACTATCCTTTGGAACACCTTGTCTCCCCCATCCCCCCTCCGTAGCAGCATATTTTTGAATTTCAATTACAGTTGGCAAAGTTTGAATTGCCGGGAAATTAAAGAAAATATTTTGAGAGGGGAGAAGCGAAAATAATCATAACAACAACCAAGCGAGCGCAATTTTTTTTAATATCATTTTCTGGGGGAAATGTATTTTTCTTATGCCAAACTAAGAAGAAAGGGCAGACGGAGTACCATAAGAAAAAAAAAATGAGCAAGCCGGGCTGCTGCGCTCAGTGGACTCAGGTCGAGCTGATCAAATATTTATATGGAAGAAAATGTGAAAAGAGAGACCGGAGGGGAAATGAGTTAGCTGAATTCACAGCTGCAACGCTGGAAAAAGGAAAAAAGTGCGATGATATGGCATCGGTGGTGGCTATTGGTCAAGGATTCGCCAGCGAGGCTCGTTAGCCAAAGGCCATTAAGGATTGCGCCAGGATTCGCAGTGGGATGGGAGAAAGGGGGCAAGAAAAAATGAATTTGTTGAAGCTCACGGTCAGTAACACAAATCAAAAGAAGGACACAAGAAGAGGGTGCCAGAAAACGGTTTGTCACGAGTACGACAGAGAGCAGATTGCATAATTAGGGAATAAAGTTTTAGGTTTGTGGTGACAATGTTGTGCCAGGAAGCGCATGGAAGGAAATAAAGGTTTCCAGTGGAATTAATTGTATGTAATGCGTGTCGGCTGTTGCACTGTTTTGCAAAGAAATTGCAGACTCCAGGACCATTAGAGTAAATACGGGACTGCATCCTAATGACTTTTATGCGTTCAGCTCTCGTGAAAAACTCACTTTATTATATATGCGTGGCTGGGATAATAAAAACGAAATTCACCTGCTCTTTAAGATAATAAATTATGTTCCCAGCTATTATTTGTTTACTCACGTAACTTTTTTTGCTTTGTTCTGTTTACCTTCCACGTTTATACACATTGGTCAATTTAGAATTTCCGAAAAATCTTTTATGATTAATACGAGTCTGTTTTTATGAGATAATCCTGTCGAGTTCTATATATTTTCTTGGTAGAATCTCATTTTAAAAATGCATAAAACATTAGTGTATAAAACGGAGAAGTGCATAAAAACTGAATTCGATATCGGTGTCATTGAAATTGCATTTTCCGATTAGCGTGCACATAAAATGTTAAAAGCTTTCAAATAACACTTTTTATTTTGCTAGCTCTAATGATTGCGGCTAAAATAGAAAAGTGTTGTAGTCGTTTTGAAGTAAAGTTTAAAGTCAACAGTATCACAAAAGATAAAAACTGATGTTATGGTAATTTTTACAGCCTGTGTAATACTGTTTAATACTGTGTAACTACAATTCCGTGAAATGGCAAGCGGAACTCACGGAATAAGGGTCACCTTTAGTTTTCTCAAAATTATTAAGTAGGTTCATTGGATGATACTAGTGTTTTACTATCCCGTTTATGTCTCGACACAAAAAAAAATGTTACTTTCAAAGTTGCAGTTTTCAATTCTCTCTTGTTTGCAATTACGTCTAGATTTAAGCTTAGAATAGAAGATTTGGTCTTTCTCTGCCTTTGCCAGATTTTGCAAAACGGGTATCTTATTTACGGTATGTGAAACGTCACCTTTAAAAGTTGATGGCTATGGTATAAAATACTTAAACTCGTGTAATTCCATGCTAAATAGGTTCAGGGCTATATGATGACATTATTCGTGTCTTTCCCTCGTAAAACCGTGGGTAAACCAATGAAGCCTTAGACTGCTTCTCTTGAGTCTTCCTTAAACCTACCTCAATCGCATTGAAAACCTGAATAGATGTAAAGAGAACTTTTGCAGTTATATTATCCACAAAACAGCCATAAAGCGAGACCTAGACCAAATCAATCAAACCACAGACAGCGTTTCTCGCACCTTCCTTAAACCCCGGCTTCAACCCTAGCCGTTTGAAACCCGGTATTTTTTCCCATAAATGCCCTCCCGTATTAAACGTCGATATTTTTCTTATTCCCCATTCCAAAATCGCTAATAAAAATACATACGGAGGTAAAGGGTAGGTGGCAAATTTATAGAGGTGGAAATCTACACGAGCGAGCGGTTTGCATGTTTGCCTATAAACTTGATGCAATGCATAAAAGCTCTCGGTGTTGAACTGTGACCCGCGCCTTTCTCCAAAGAGGAAGGGGGTGTATCTTTTGGGGCGTTGTGCGGAGTGTAAGAGTCGGCCATCAATCAAGCCGCTTGCCTGAATTGTTCTTGTTATCAGCGCAACTGCCAGGGTGCTGCAGGTTATGTACGAGGCAAATTTCACTCGATGGCTTAATTAGCAGTCCGATTTTTATGCTCCGGCGGCCGACTCGAGTGGATTTGCTCAAGGGGGCCACCGCTTCCATACGTAGGTATATAGAACTCGGGCCTGATTGGCCCGGATTGTTATTAAAGTGCGGGCGGTGTGTGTGTATAACCTATTAGTTGATCAATACATGGAGAAGTTGTGTGATGTGTGTGTGCGGTGCGGTGTCGTGTGGGTTTCTCCACTTAGGTCGACCTTGTCTTTCATTGATTGTTCGTGACGCTGTCAGAGTTCAGTTTCAGTTCAGTGACATGTGCTATGCCAACTTCAATATTGATTAGCGGTAAGCA